>CM033032.1:1162500-1247500 GCA_019207045.1 Branchiostoma floridae x Branchiostoma belcheri
ATCTACAGGGTGATGTTGTCAAGTCTAAAGCTAAGGGCACAACCCGCCGTACGTTCAATATGTCCGTACATTTTTTTGTGAGGCCACGTCCGCCAGGTATTTCTGAAGATGTTCAGGCTGTACAGGGCAGGCGCGTCGCCCGTGCTTACTGGCACGTACGGGGGGCAAATCCGCGGCGGCCCGATGGCAGACAAACTTTTGGCTCCACGTTAAGTTCTTCGGCGTGTCTGCGTGCTCCAAAATCCGTCGGATTCCCTACGAGTTCGTACGGAGGCGGTACTTACCACTTACGGATTCCAAAAGATTGCCCACGTTTTGGCACGTACACAGCACGTATTTGCACGTACGGCGGGTTGTGCCCTTGGCTTGCAGCAACACAAACCCTCCCATTCCAGTCCGATTCCAGGCGGCGCTGTCTGGGATTTTACGACAACAGTGAGTTGTTGTCGTAAAGCTCTTGAGGTCGTAAACTCCCGTCTCCCTGTCTGAGTCGTAGTAGAGGCAATAACCAGAAAGTACCAGCAGACAGTTTCCAGTCAGACGCTCTTTCTTGCCAGATAGATTTAGACAAGGCTGGAGCCAAGTGTTGGGCGTCAGGAGTTCGCCAGTCACTGGAGGAATGCGGCTATGGTTATGTATGGCATTGTCCTCTACAGCACAATACAAATTCGTCTCAAATTATCAATTCTATCAATCAGCGTCTGAAAGACATTTATTTTCAAACTTTTCTAAGAGAGATACACAATGACAACAAAGGTGGATCCGCTAAAAACAAATTGAGGTCTTACAGACTGTTCAAGTCCACTTATAATGTGGAACAATACCTGGATATTGACAATATTCGGCACATGACGGCCGTGACAAAACTACGAGTCAGTTGCCACAAATTACACATCGAAACCGGAAGACATAACCGCACTCCTCTAGAACAACGAATATGTAGATACTGCAATCTAGATAAGTTAGAAGACGAACATCATTTTGTAGTAGAATGTAGTTTGTACAAGAAAGAGAGAGCTGAACTCTACAGACTAATAGAATCCATGTTCCCCCACTTCATACAACTAAGTAATATAGACAAATTTATATTCCTTATGAATCTAGACAAACCTTTACTTATAAAGCATGTCTGTTCTTACATTTTCAATATCACAAAGAAACGAGAAGAAGCCGAATGTACGCAGTAGAATACGATCCTTGAGTAGTGTAGATTCATTGTATCATTATATCATATTGTATCATTTGTTGTGACCTGTACTAAACCCAGTGGGTATGAATGTACAATAAAGGTCTTCATTCATTCAATAACTGGTATTCTCCAAGCAGAGGTTGGGTGGCGGGGATTATAGTGGCCGGGATTTTACCGCGAGGGGTGAGAGGCGGTAAAAATCCCGGCCACTACTTTCCCCGATGCCCAACCTCTGCTTGGAGAATAGGTTGCAACAAAAGTAAGACAAAGTCAAGACGAGGTTGATGCTAATAACCGTTAAGTCTAATCAGCTAACTGTCTCATTATCAACATTGTTTTGACTTTGTGGAAAATAGTAGAAATTGCCAGATAGACAGATTACACGCGAGAAAACTTAGTTGACTGGGGATGGCATATATATCATTTGTCTCTTTGACCAATTCTAGCATTTTACAACGACATGTGGTCCGTGGAGCAATCGTCGTACGATTTTGATGCTATAGGATTTTCAAGCAAGCCGTGACAGAACCAACCACCGACATGGATCCAAAACAGCGTTTTGTGCACCAAGACAGTTGAACTTTGCAGAAGAGGTAGATCTACATTTTTGTTCTAAAAAATGCCCGAAGTTAGCGATCGTGCGACGGTCGCACGACCTATGTGACCCATCCTCCTAATACCCCCTTCACATTAGGCGCGATTCGATCGGACGATGAGTCTGCGACCTCTAAATTACGAGGAGGCATGACCCTGACGGGAAGGGGGAACTCAGCCATTTCTTCGTCGGCATCAGGGTCATGACTCCTCGTAAATTAGAACTCGCAGACTCGTCGTCCGATCGAATCGCGCCTAATGTGAAAGGGGTATTATACCCCCTCACATTAGGCGCGATTCGATCGGAAGACTAGTTTACGAGTTCTAAATGACATTTTCGTGAGTAAGACGTCCGGTGTTCTCCCGATCATCTTGCGACTTTTAGGGATCTCCGGCAATTTTCAGGAGTCTTACGACGGTCGCGGTGCAGCGAAACATGTTCTTAACATAAGCGACAAGTCGCAGGAGATCTCCGAGATCGCAGAGCTCGTTACCAAGTCGCAGATCGTGCGTGCAAATCGTGCGTACCTCGCAAGGCTATCGGTCAATATAGTCTTGCGTCAATCCAACGATTGAAGACCGATAGGCGAGCACAGACATAGTTATTAATCATCGAGCGCAGATCGGTTGGCGAACGCCCGTTAGTCGGGCGGCGTTCGGGCAACGTTCACCCGACTTCCGATTGTTTATGAAAATTGAATTTCTGGGAATGTGAGGGTAATTCTAACATTGTGGCCCCTGTGGCAGTAGAGTCAATTCCAAGTCACCAAGATGGTTTTGAAATAATATTTGTAATAAGGTTGAACTATTTTGAGTAAAAGAACATTTCTGTCACTTAAGTTCGAAATTGTTCCAACATTTCAAAATGAAAGTTTAAACATGTTTGAACCTTTTTATATTTGTTGGAACATTTGGGAAAGTAATGATATAATTATCTCTTTATTTAGAACAATTTTCAAACATCTATGTGTTTTTGTTACTGTTCCAACATGTTCCAACATTTTGTGTCATTTTTTCCCTCCATAAAAACTTTTATTGACCCCATAAACAAAGCTGCTAAGCTTGGTCCTTTGTTTGGCTCTTGTATTTTTAGATGTTCTTTAGTATACAATGGTGAGTCTTTTGTGAGAAGGTGGCAGACAGACATAATTTCCTGCACTTGGCAGGGATGTGTGAATTGCCCTCTTCCCAGCCCACTGACCCAGTTTCATCATATTGTTTCCATGTTCGAACATGTGATCACAAATGATGCATCTATGTTGGAACAGTTTAGAAACTAACAGAAATAATGTATTTGATGTTAGAAATGTTTCTAACATGTTTGAATACTATAGAAATATTTAGAACGTCACATAGATGTTATGAATAGTTCTAAACAGTTACTTATCACAGTTAGATTGTTACAAAGATTTCCAAAATGTTGGAACAAAAGGCAAGAAACACCCTCTCGGTAATATGGAATCGACTCTATGTAGGCTGGCTTTGTGACACACTTCCCTTTCTTGTCTCATTTCTATTATGCCCGCGCATTCCATTCATTGGTTAAAAAGATTCCGACAACAAAATAAGCAACATTTATTGATCTCTTGCCTTTTTTGAGGAACGTTTTGTGTTACCTTGTCCGCGTGCAAGAGGTCATGGGAGGTTCATTATCATAGATTTATTCACCGTCGATCGCACGAGGCTTGCTTATATGTGAGGGGGACAGATTTCGGGCGAAAAATACGCAAGACCATCTTAAGATCTTAAAATCAGCCGACCTTCCTGCGATCGCGAAGTACGTCCGAAGATCGTATATAATGTGAGGGGGGTATAACGCCCGGTCCCCAACGGCATTAGCCTATGGACACAGTAAGTTTTGACACGACTGTGGTTCCTCTGCGTAGGAGAATGATGTGACCGCGCCCTAAGTTGTATTACACTCGTACAAAGAAGCAAGAATATCTGTTCCTATATATGCACTTGTACAAAGAAGCGAGAGGATGTTGACCATCCTCTTAGCTTAGCAACCTTCATATAGTTAAATTTTATCTTATTTAATTCATTAAGCGACTTTTTCTGCATATGTCTGTTACGTCTGTTTTTAACGAGATTATATTGTTCAAAGCAAGGTCCAGAGACCACTTCAAGGCAATGAAGTAAGAAGTTTGAAATATTTGTGTAAGGAGATAGCGGTGGACATTTGTTTTGAAGACTGATAAGTCGTAGACAGGAGGGAAACAGGTGTTGTTCAGAGTGCTCCATAATTTAGCTGTCCGGGGAAAGAAACTGTGACCAGTACCTAGCCCGTCGAGGCATGAACGTACCGGTACGATAAAGGTCTTCCATTCATTCATGTTGATCGGGTTTTCCCTCTCGCCGTTCAATGTGCGATCTCTGTGAAATTGCTCTCCCAGACAGAGACAAATTGCCCCAGTACAGATCGCCGCCCGTGCCCTTGTGTGTCCCCATACAGCCGTGAGGAACTGGGGCGTTCGCTTCGCGCCATCGAACACCGCGCGACCTCAAGGTCAACATGGCGGCCGCCCGTGCCCCTGGTGTCCCCTACCACAGCCGTACGGAACTGGGATAGCCAGGCTCCGCGGATCGACGGTCTAATGGTCTCTAATTGTTGGTGAGAAAAATACTCCTCTGGCGGGCTGACTCCCGTAGCGTACTATTGACTCTATTTGTCCCATTTCTACAACTAGACCACCGATCCGCGGAGTCTGTTTGTCAGTTTGAGGCTAGAACTGGGGCGCCCGCTTCGCTATATCGAACACCGCGCGACCTCAAGGTCATCATGGCGGCGGGCACCTGTGTCGGGCAGAAAGGGGTCGGCCTGTTGCCGTGCGATGATTAATGGCCGTGTACACGACCTGGAAAGCCGTGGGCTGAAAAGGAACAAGGGTTTGACACAGATTTCTTTCAGGAAGTTCAGCTTGGTCTGCTGAGGACAGGCCTGATGTTCACAACATAAGGTTTATTTGTTGCACTGAGCCTAAAATTGGCGACGAAGTGACTAAAAGTTCACAGAAGACCCACATTAAAACGCCCCCGACCGATACACCTGTTTTGAGATGAACGTTTTCACCCAGTTCTACTTTGAACTTTGAGTTCGATTCCGGCTGTTTCGCTCACCCGACATGCACGCTATCCGAAAGAGTTGCAGACTTAAGGACGGGACGCCTTGGTCCACTGTTTGTCGAAAAGAGCTAGGGCAATTTCCCCGGTACAGTGAACCTGGAAATACTGACGATGTGCGTCTGTCTTCTCTGTGACGACCAGTGGAAGGCTAGCTCTACTGAACTGGAGCGAGATCACTTTCCTTTTAAATTTAACCACTCAATATTCCGCCTAAGAGGTGGGTCAACTTGGCTCCCTTTACAGCCAGGGCCAAAAACTGTATTAAACAACTGTCTTCAAGGAACGAAGAAACTTTGAGCGATAAGTTGAATTGAAATCAAACAACCTCATCCACAAGACCACTTTGCGACACTTTGATGATGTAAAATTCGTTCAAGTACGTAGCGTCTTTCTTCTCTGTCACGAACAGTGGAAGACAAGATCCTCGCAGTGAGCTAAAACTGGAACGAGAGCACTTTCCTTATCGACCCTTTTCCTTTGCCACTTTGGCACTCAATCTTCCCCCTCGAGTAGGGACAAGCCGGACCGGAAAGCCGGTGTCAGTGTCCATCTGCTTCGGACAGGTCCACAAAGCGGCTCACCTGTCAGCCCCGTGAACTCCCTTTGTCCCTGGGTTGTCGCTACCGACGCGCGGGAGTTCCTAGCACCAGATGCGCGGCAACACCAATGTCACCGGGGGCGGGGGGAAGGACCTCCGATCAATCGGAGGAATTTTTTTGAGGCCCTCACTTCAAACCTTCTGCCGTCTCTGGGAGTCACGTAGGAGTCATCCATCTTTCTTGACGTTTTAAAGCCGCTTTTTTTACAAGATGGAAGACCTGAACTGGATTTTGACCTATGGCTTTGTAAATTGAATATGAACCTCAGCGTTAAAGTATGGGTCGAAGGAAAAGAACACACAGGAAACGAACAAAGTGAACTTTCTTTTCAATGAAATTCGTTTGAAGTAGATTCTATTTATGAAATTTTGGGTCCCTCTTCGGTTCCCGCCACAGTGGAGAGGGCGTATAACTTACGCGGGATATGCTCTTGTGTGTTAGTTTGTTCGTTTGTTCTCAGATAGAAAGTGACTTTTCATGGACAGATATCCGTTTTCTACATGAAACGCACGCCAGGCGATGTTATAGCTAGGTCTTTGAACTCTTCGTCGAAACCATCTTCATGCATTATGATTAAATCATTTTAGGGCAGAAACGACACACAGACACTTCTTGTGAATCTGTCGTCGATATTCTTGAATTAGAATTCTGCAGTTTGTTGAAGAAAAAAACAAACAGTGATGTCAGGATGACGTAATCATATTCTCAGCGTTTAGACGTAACACACTATTTCTGTACAGGAAATATAAGCTGTGTAAGACCGGGGAAGCTTTGAACCACTCACACCGGGAAGTAGCCTGATTAAATCTCGCTTATAGCAGCCGGCCAAACATCCGCCGGCCCCCTAGAAGGGGAGGGGCCAGTTACAGCCCTGGACAGCGGAGTTTGTGTTACACAGACTAACCGGGAAGGACCCTGATCTTTGTTGTACTGGGTTCTTTAACGTGCTCGAGGAGTGGCTCCCCCGAAACACTGGACTTTGGCGTCGTGTGTTGCGTAACTGGTAGTCTACCGTAGAGCGTTCGGCTCGGAACCTAGAGGTCCTGAGTTCGATACCCGCCGTGCCCGCGACGCTGTGCCCTTGGGAAAGCCACTTTACACGACCTTCCTCACTTCACCCTGGTGTAAAAATGGGTACCTGGGAGGTAAAACAAAAGACTCCCTTTAACACTCTGCCTGTACTGTGTATGTGGCACTGTTAAAATAAGTTAAGCTAACTTGAGTGCAGTGTCACATTGTCCTCGTCTGTCCAAAAGCAAAATTATAGACAAAAAACACATACTGGACTTCCGTCGTTACGCCTGATCCGTGAGAACGTCGCTAACCGAATCACGTAGTGCTTAGTACACATACATGTACTAGAACTAAATAGCACTTTTCCCTATCTGGGCACACACTGGTATATCTTCCGTGTACTAGTACTGCTACCATGTTCAACTCCCATATCAGCAAAAGTAGGTCAATATATTCCAAATGCGAGACCAGATGACTCATACATGACTGTGCTGTAAACCTAATAATGTTATTGATAAAATTTTGCTGTACTGTATCTGTATGAAGTTTGGCAGTTATTGCCACACGTTGAATCCTGTACAATTGTTGAGCAATAAAGTTCACTCAGAAATTTTCACCTGAGTCTAGTGCGGACATATGCGTACATACTAGTAAGTGCCTTCCCACGGGCACAACACGGGCCATGCGAGCCAGACAAGCGGAAAGGGTAGGATTTCATGTTCTGGCCCGTTGGCGATGTGATTTAGTTTTACCTTTTATAAACCTGGAACAAACGACGACACAGATGGGTGGCGTTTTTAAAAAGAAAATGTAAATCGGCGCTTTCCACAAGGGTCATTTTCCCTGGACAATTTTGTGGAGCTGTTTTCGATATCCTCCAGTTATAAAACTTCGGGTAGATTCGAGGGAACTTTAACTCCACTTTTTTTTGTCAAAATCGTGGAAAATGTGAACAGATCTAAGCGTTTTCGGTGAAGAAAATACAACGCTGTAACAAAAGACAGTTTTGCGGTGTTGTTTCATCCTCCTGTAAGTTTCGGGTAGATTCAATAGAATTTTTTCATGATTCAACTTTTCTCTTTGCGGTTTATAAAAGTGAACAAATTTAAGACTTTTGGTGTAGAAATACAAGGCTGTAACAGAAGACGCCTGCAAATGATGTTGCAAATTATTTCTGGTTACCTGAGACTAAGCTTAGTTTTTGTTGCAGACGATTTCCTCACTTTCTTTCACTTTGCGGCGTCTTTGTCTCACTTTCTAAATCCTGAGAGGTTTTTCTTTCTTTCCATCTCACAAAGAGACCGGATTTCTGAATTCTCGTAATCTGAGGCTGCTAATTCTCTACCGAACCTCATCCATCCTTGTCAAACTTTCATTGTAGCAAACCTTTTCAAGTGTTCTTATTCCCGTCATGCGTCGCGCGCGTTCTATACCTTGATGTTCGAAGGGATTGAGTTGGAGGTCATTCGGGTCACGAATCTGACCTTGCAGGTTCGCGGCAACCTTTCCGAAACTGATCAATCAACTTAACCGTACGTATCGAATGTCTCTCCCAGGCGCCGAAGGTCATTTATCACTGCCCCCCTCCCCACACCCCCTACCCGGGAGGAGGGGACCAAACGTTTTGTCGTCCAGTGTTCCCCGGGCGCCATCTTGACATTGTCGTTCTGTTCGCCCTTGTCAGGCGGGATTCTGCCCATTTCACAGTCGACCTTCCCGATTTTCTGCCCGCCCGAGTTCGGTTCGGACACCGGACACCACAAGCCGAGATTTCATGGCCGCAGGTAGCCCGAGTTGAAGGTCACGTGTGTCAGAGGTGTTCCGTTTCGTCTCAGCAGATGTTGGAGCCAGTTTAACCAAGATTGATCATTGACGTCATACGTCACTGTCTCCAGTGGTCGTCAATCGTCATATAGGAGAAGGGGTGACAGAAAAAGTAGGAACGAGAAATAGAAAATTAACTGATGATCTATACTTAAAGTAGCGTAAAGTTAAGTGATACGCCCTGCTGGAAGACTTTCAGAATGAAATGTGTGGCCCAAGGGCTGTAGAGGCGGAGATGGGCACCGTACTGTATTCACCGAGAGGTGAGAAAATGATCTTAAGTAACACAACTATACATGTGGATTTTGTCCCATGTCACTTTGTCTCTCGTTGCTTCCTTTTTTTCCTCCTTAATTCCTTTCTTTTTTTCTTTCCCACTACCGCTAACTTTTGATTTGACTTGATTTTATTTATTTGCACGAAAAAAAGAAAATACAGAAAGTTAAGTCAAATAATATGGAAATACCGCACGGGGGAGAGGGAGAAGCCTAATAGGCTTCTGCAAGCCCTCCTAACAAACACAATTCTTTCCTTCTCTTCCTCTGGGAGCCCGTTGCCGAAAATGACTCTCTGAACAAATGTATTTCTATGAATAGTCAAGACCGTATAGAGATAAGTGCCGAGGCAGGAGCGTAAAACCTGTTAAGGCCCGAAAAGGCTTGGCGCGCGTGAACAGAGAGTCCTGGGCGCCGGATTGACGGTAGTCTTTATACCACCCTCACATTAGGCGAAAATCGATCGGACGACGAGTCTGCGAGCTCTAAATTAAGAGGAGGCATGCATGACCCTGACCCTGACGGGAAGGGGGGAACTCTGCCATTTCTTCGTCGGCAGCAGGGTCATGCCTCCTCGTAATTTAGAGCTCGCAGACTCGTCGTCCGATCGATTTTCGCCTAATGTGAGGGCTAGGGGGGTATTACCAGACTCCCACATGGCCGAATAGTAATGGAGGACTTTGGCCAAGTCAGGAATAAAAGCCTAGTAAGAGTGAACTGTATGTGATGGCTGGACAGACTGCAAAATACTGACTGAGATCACATGGCAACTGATCGTAATTTCGAAGTAGATCCTACGATGGCTTAAGATAGTACCAAACTGGCCAAGGAGTGTAGTCTACCAAGAGGTGTACATTTGCCATGTAGGTAGCCAAACACACTCTTAGGCCGGCTTCACTCCTCTGCCTGCTTTTGATACTATCTTATGCTACTGTAGGATCTGCTTGAAGCCATACGGGGATCGTGGAATTCCGAGAACTTGAAGTCGAGAAATTGGCCATGGGGTTGATGTTTCCCCCGCGGCCGGCCAACTCTCCTGGCAAATCATTGCCCCTATAATAGCCAGCGTAGCAGTCAGGAAGAGACTAGATTGAGGTGGGATTACGTACATGTTATCAACCACAGCCAGACAGAGAGGTAGGGGAGAGAGAGGGAATAAAAGTGACGGTTGCAGGCATTAAGGGAATCGTATTTTTCTGGCGGGACAGTTCGATTTTCGCGTGGGCGCACGACAATGTAACGGCGGCAGCGCGTTTTACGCTTAATCGATACAAGTAACTGTGCGAGGCGGAGAGGGAACTCGTTTATTTAAAAATCTTATTTGGAGAAACATCAAAATATACAATTAAAAAAGTGGACATAGTGACGGTGGAATCAAGTTGTGCACAAGTTATATTCTCGCCGCCAGTTGTACATTATGGAAAATTACATATTTTTTATTTTTTTTTTTAATTTTCTTATTGCAACAGATGAATACAAAACATGATGGCGACACACTCAAGCTCAACATGCTTATTTTCGTGCCGTCATCAGATCATTTTCTGATGACAGCACGAAAATTACATATTTGGCAAGGCACTCAAACTTATGAATAATAAATGAATAAGAATACATAACAAATACATAGTTTGAACATGAGTCTAAACCCTTCTTCCGGAGTATATATAAAAAAGAATAAAAGAAGGCCACATATACATAAAAATGTTTTGTTGTAGTTTTGTCAAAATGTGTGTGGCTAAAAAGGTTTAACAGTTGACATAAGAATTGACAGGAAACCAGAGCAAACTACCAAATAGAATTAACAAGGAATTCGTTGTAAAATACATCTTAATACCGTCAGATATTCAGTACATTCTGGGCACGAGTTTGACTCTCTACATCTGTTTGTAGATTATAGACTAGACTAGCTTATATCGGCCCTAGAAACACCATGGTGGTATCTGCGTAGTCTCCAAGCAGATCCTACGGTGCCACAAGGTAGTATCAAAGCTGGCCAAGGAGAAAAGCCGTCCTAGGGAGTCAGAGGTAGGCGGCTGACCCCCTCTTACCGGCTAAACTTCTTGGTCTAATCTCCAAGCAGATCCACGGTGGCGTAATATAGTATCAAACCCACCGTGCCCATTTGACTCCCTTTGGCCGGCTATACTCCTTGGCCAGCTTTGATACTATCTTACGGCACCGTAGGATCTGCTTGGAGATTACCTTGGCCGGCTTTGTTCGCGGGGATTTGATTTCGCGGTAACGGGAAAAGGTGGTTTTAAGTTCGCGGTAGCACCATGCACTGCAGTCTGTTACTGCCATGGAAAAATATTCGCGGTGGTTTTATTAAGTTCGCGGTGAATTGGCAACGCGAAAATCGCGAACATAAAACCACCGTGGATATTTCTGCATTTACAGTCACCGGGAATCTGCTTGGAGATTAGTATCTGCGCCCAGCGAAGCGCGGCTTTTCCTTACGTCAGTCTCGCCTGTTCGCCCGGCTAAACATAATCCCTCTCAAATCGCAGTCATCCGTCTTCTGAACGCACTACGCTGAGCATGTAGGTCACTGCGACTGATGTATGTGCCCCGCCCGGCGCGTGGTGAGCGGAAGGCACGATCTAGAAACAGTTTTTCCCGATATCTCGTCGCCGACAGGTTTTAGTACAAGCTTCCGAGTATACAGTATATTCCTTTCCTGGCATTTTTCCTTTCGCGGCATATTTCCTTTCCCGGCGTATTCCCAGTTAAAAATCACGAATCCCCCCGCCCAACAACTTACGCCAATACCCCTAGAGAGGCCGGTGAAGGAGGCTATTTTTTTTTTCGATGTACAGATGGAAATTTTATCGTCGTAGTCCAGATGTCGGCAGATTTTCCGCCGACAAGTCCGACGCATTCGTCCGACAACTCAGCGGAGGTTGACAAAAAGTACTCTCAAAGCAAAGATTCGGCTCGGTACAAATAGAAAAAAGCCCGATAAAAATACCCCAAAAGAACGTCAAAAACCAGCCGGAGTCGAATCTCTGCTTAGCTATTTTTTTTTCGATGTACAGATGGAAATTTTATCGTCGTAGTCCAGATGTCGGCAGATTTTCCGCCGACAAGTCCGACGCATTCGTCCGACAACTCAGCGGAGGTTGACAAAAAGTACTCTCAAAGCAAAGATTCGGCTCGGTACAAATAGAAAAAAGCCCGATAAAAATACCCCAAAAGAACGTCAAAAACCAGCCGGAGTCGAATCTCTGCTTAGAGAGTAATATTTCGGCATTTACCTATCTTATAATTAGCATTATGAAAGCTGTCTCATGACATATTGTAGTATTTGTACGTCAGCGCCGCTGGGACTTCGGCCGGTTGTGCCCAGATGCTCGCTACTCTCCAAGCAGAGGTTTGGCTCCGGCTGTTTTTTTAAACGCTTTTTAGGCGTTTTTATCGGGCTTTCTATCTTGTACCGTTTTCTTATTTTTTATTAGTCTCTCGGCCGCGATAAAAACGCCTAAGAAAACGCCAAAAAACAGCCGGCGCCGAACCTCTGCTTGGAGAGTAGATGCTCGCTACGTAGTGGGTCGGCAAGCCATACCATGGCACCATCATCGCGTAGCCTCCATAGCAGGCCCTCTGAGGCCCTTTTTTGGCTCATAATACACTTTTGCTGGCCATTTCTTTTTGTGCTGGGTCGCTGACTGCTGGTCTTATCTGACTGCCGGCCTCGCGATCGCGACCCATTACAGAAAGAAATGGCCAGCAAAAGTGTATCATGAGCCAAAAAAAAAAGGCCTCAAAGAGCCTGCTATGGAGGCTAAGCATCACGAGTCTAGACGGCGGCGGTCCCCAGGAGGGCGCGTCATGATGACTCAGCGTAAAACCGCTGGAGAGAACGTCATAGCCTGAGTACCATCCTCCGTGGTGACCGCTGGCTCAATACTTTCGCTTCCGTGGTTAGGCTTAGGTCACAATTCCCAACCAGGAGCCCGGTCAGGCAGCTTTCGGGAGCGAAAATAAATGATATAAAAGACATCAAAATCCACAAAATGTCAAAATGAGATTCGTGGGTATGATTTGTGTATGTTTCTAGGTATACTTTGTAATTTTTCGTTTTTTAAAACATCCCGACCGGGCCCCGGTTTGGAAATGTGACCTAAGCCTAAGTAAGGCTCAAATCCTAATTCCCAACCCGGAGCCCGCGGTCGGGTAGCTTTCGGAAATGAAAAGTATGATATGAAATTAAGAAGTAACAAAACCCACAGAACGTAAACAAAATTAGCCATGAGTGTAATTTGTGTATATCCCTTGGTAAACACTTTGATTTTTCGTTTACGCAAACATCCCGGCCGGGCCCCGGTTTATTTTTAATTTTGGAAATGGGACCTTAGCCTTAGCAAGCGAAAGGATTGAGCCAGCGGTCACTATGGAGGATGGTACTTAGACCGAGAACGCCATGCGTTTCCAGTCTGGCATTAAAACATGTAATAGCTGACGCGTCCATATCGTCTCATGCATAACCAATAGATAAACCTCGGCCGCCCTAACACCCGTTTTGTACAATACAATGATATGCAAGCTGTTTTGGGCCAAACCGGGCCCCACCGGACTGTTTTGGGGAAGCGAAAAATAGAAATTTATATATAAATTGACGTAAAGAGAATAGTCATGGGCATTCTTTGTGTATATTCTTATAATGTAAAAATATACACAAAGAATGCTAATGACTATTCTCTTTATGTCTTGTGTAGTTTGGTGTATTTCATATTATACTGTGTAGTGTTGATGTATTGCAAACAGGGAGCTTGACTCACGCAAACTATTTGTTTACAGTATCTACTTATCTAATCATTTGCTTATTTATTTATTTACTATTCCTAAGTTTGATAGTCCTGTCTAATACAATTTGTATATCATTTTCAACATTTGTATCAGTGGTGGCGCTAAAATAAGTTATTTACAACGTCTTCGTCCTTTGTTTGTATCATTCCATGTGTTCTTCAATATAAAATGTAACAAAATGTATCAGTAAAAATTTGCTTCCCACACCGGGAATCGAACCCGGGCCTTGGCGGTGAGAGCGCCAAATCCTAACCACTAGACCATATGGGACTGCGTGAATAAACGTAATTGCTGTAATGCCATCAGAGATATCATCATTATTTGAAACAATGAAGGATAAAAGGTATTTTGAGACAATCTTACTTTGTTTTGTTATTAACTGCCACATGTTATCAATTTCTTCATACTTAAAAGTATAAAAATGTGCCCTAAATCATATTCATGATTAAACTGAAATGTGGCACGTTTCTTCACACAGGAAACGCTTTCAAAACTGACATAAATCGCAAAAAAATAAAGCTTTTTATCCATCATCACATATGTTACACCTGCACTGCAGTGCTATTCCCTCCGCTTGACGGCGCTGCTCGTAAATCACTACCTTCACAAAGCGCCGCCAGGCGGCTGGTGGATGAAACTGCAGCTCCCACGTGTTGATTCTCAGCGTCATGTGACGAGTCTGATCACGGTTCGGACATTTCTAGGCTTTGCTGTACGGTGATAGTTTCTGATGCACAAAATCATACCCTGTGCTTGATATTTCAGTTTCTTTGTGCTGTAAATTGCATTACATGAAAGTAACGTAATACGTAAATGATTTTGAATCATCACTGACATGTAAATGATGTATTCTTCCAGCAAAGCCACCGGTAAAGACGAGATATTCATCCAATTCCAAAGGAGGTGCTGAAAATAAGACATCGTAATTTTTAACGTTTACTAGCTCCCCGTTTTCGTTGTCAACGTCTGTACAATCCTATTGTACAATAGATGTTGTTTAAAGTAAACAAACACGTTTCATTTGTAAATGCCCTCATAATACTAGTATAGGCTGAGAAAAACAGTCTTTTTTTAAGTCACTAGTACCGCATGCACAATTTTACCGAGCGTTTACCGTCTAGAAAACCTCCAAACACTACAATGTTAGAAACCTTACGATGTTGCCATCCAACACTTGCTTAGGGAATTCTATTTATAGACTCATTCAAAATTCATAAGCCAGTCGCTGCTTGTCTGCGTTATTTCCAAGAAACCCTCGTCTCTAGCATCCCGTGTCTTAGTCACGTCTCAGATGTACCCACCTGCCACGAGAGGCGGGTTGAACCAACCGTAGGTGGAAAGCGATATTCTCAACCAGCAATCTCCAAGCAGATGTTAGGTTCCGATTGTTTTTTTATGCGTTTCTTCGGGCTTTCTATTTTGTAGCGTTTTCTTGATGTCTTAGACCGTGAGACCTAAAAAAATTCGGAAAACAGGACAAAAACAGAAAGCCCGATAAAAACGCCTCAAAAACGTTTAAAAAAAAGCAGCAGAAGCCTAACATTTGCATGGATCAGGCCGGGAGTGCCGAAGGCCTTCGGAGAGTAGAATTCGGCAAATAGAGGAGGGCCCCAAAGGGGGGGGGGGGGGGTACCGACAACGCTCTACGCTAAATTCGGGAGGACCGGCTACGTAATACGCTTAATTATGGACACTCTATTACGCTCTACGCTAAATTACGAAATTTCATAATGCATCATGCAAATATTTATTGTCTTTTGGCTGAACTCCGCCGACGGCAGAACTTGTGAAGATGGGATCTAAACAAAACTGATAATTCCATCAATAAGATTAAAACTTAACTTCTAAAGACGTCTTGCTGGCCAAAGGCGGCGACAGCAAATTTCTCATGTGACGTAATATTTAGCACTTGTAGCACCGAAAGCGAGGGCGCGACAATCCTAGGGCGTCCGGGGGCATGCTCCCCCGGGAATATTGTGAAATCTTGACCCTCTGAAACGCCATTTTATGCATTTTGAAGGGCAAATTTTGCTCACAGACTAAGCTAAGTTAAATAGCATCCAATTAAAAATTCACATGGTTTTAGCTTTAAGCTATTGAGGGCAACGCCCCCATGTGACATCATTTTCAGATTTCGAGTGCCGAAAGCACGAACAGGCGAACTGTCGCAAGGTACGGGAAAATTTGGAAATTTTTACCCTCTGAAACACTATTTCCTGCATTTTGAGGGACAAATTTTGCTGGCAGACCATATGCTCAATGTAATGACATTTCTGTCAGAGAAACGTCTTTGTCTTTGAGGGCGACGAGCGCCGGAGAGTCGTGAGCGCCGGAGGCCCAAGCCGTCGCAAGCCTTGGCAAGAGCCGCCCGGAGAAAAATTGAAATCTCGACCCTCTGAAATGCCATTTCCTGCATTTAAGGGGCACATTTTGCTTGTTAACTAAGCTAAGGTCGGTAAAAAGATTTCTACTAGTTGGGGGACGACGCTCCCGCAACATATTTTCACCATGTCACGGCCAGTGCCGAAGGGTTGAGCCATAGCAAGGAATGTCCGGCGAAATTTTGAAATCTGGACCCTTTGAAATGCAATTTCCAGCATTTTCGCGGGTAAAATTTACCGGTAGACTAGTTAAGTTTAATGAAACTTTGATTACGCTTGACGAAAAATTAATATGAATTACGTTTTACGGTAAAATCCGGCTAGCTTCTACGTAATACGTTAAATTAAAGGGGCCAATATCGCTCGACGCAAAATGCACCGATTACGCTCTACGTTGAATTCGAGCGGTCCCGCTACGGAGTACGTAGAATTAAAACCGCCGATTACGCTCTACGGAAAAGGGCTTTGGGGGCCTCATAGAGTGACGAGGAAAGCGAAACCACGGTCAGGGTGGTATTTCCAAATGAAACCCTCTGGTGGCCAAACTCCCTGATGAAACATTATCCCCATATTCAGCATAGTTTAGTCTGGTAGAGACTAGGAAAATAAAACGCAAGAAACAGCACATGCAAAAATCGATGGTCAGTGTCGTCACCTGTAGCCCGGATATCCTGACCACAGACAGAGGGAGATCACTAATCTCCAAGCAGATCCTACAATGGCATAAAATAGTACCAAACTGGCCAAGGAGTGTAGTCAGCCAAGAGGTGTCCATTTGCCATGTAGAGTAGCGAAACACACTCCTAAGCCGGCTTCACTCCTCTGGTAGCTTTTGATACTATCTTATGCTACCGTAGGATCTGCTTGGAGATTAGGAGATCACTCCCGCCATGGGCTCCTCTCTAATCTCCACGGTGCGTAATGTATAGTATCAAACCCGTTTTGACTCCCTTTGGCCAGCTTTGATTCTATCTTATGGCACCGTAGGATCTGCTTGGAGATTAGCTCCTCTTGGCTATCTCTTCACACACCGCGCTAAACCGAGAAAACCCACCTGATATCTAAAATCTATAATCAGGAAGACAGAATCTCAGTTCCACTACTAAAGGGGCCGCCAGCGCTGGGCGACCCTTTAAAGATGTAACAGATCGCTCGACAAATCCTGTGTAGAGAAAAAAAACGATTTGTGTGTTTGTTTGTAAATCACACTTTTGCATCAGAGGATCATATTCTGCGGGTTGCACAAATACAACGTGTGGTCGCGTTCCCTGTCTTGTCGAAAGGGACTAGCCTGGTATCCAGCCGTAATATAGCTCCCGAGCCTCTTCTCTCCTCTTCGCAATTACGAAGAGGAGAGAAGAGACTCGGGAGCTATATTAGTTATTACGGCTGGATACCAGGCTTGACAGGGACTGGAAATAACATCTATGGATATGGATAATGAATGACCTCGCAAGTTTTGGATGTTCATACTTGTACACTTGCAGTTGTCGCTAACTGTAGTTTTTGGTCGGCTATTAACTCATCTGGTGCGTTATCTGTCTATTTGGCCAATTTCTGCTTTTACAGCGACGTATGAAGCCTGGTTGAGGATAAAGTGAGATCATTGTCTAGTGGAATGGGGCCTTAGATCAGGCGGGATCTTCTCGTGTGCGCCGATTGTTCTCCCGACCTCTGCTTGGAGAATACGATTGTTTCCCTGTTCCGGGATGACAAATAATATCGAGCGGCGCTTTCGGAAGAACTGAGGCGGAAGGGATTTTCTGAGACAGTCGGTGGAAATATCCGTCCGCTTTTTATTCTGTGCGGCGTCTAGCGTGTTATCATTAATTTTTCTTCAGCGCGTTTCTTATTTGTGTGACTGTGACCACTACACACCGCCTGGCTTGAAATGATTTTCATGTTGGCGTTATGGAGGATAGTCGTAATGTGCTCAAATTGCCTCCGGATATTCCAAGTTTACGCATCAAGAAGGTTATAGCACAGTATCTTTTGAGGTAAAAGAAGGCACAGCGTGCGTAGAAAACAGTATAGAAACGAACTCTCTTCATTGATTCTGTTTCATCTCCAAGAAGATCTAGCCGTCGAGCTTGCTTTGGGTGCCATGTGGCGATGTTTTGTACGTTTGATAAGTGCCAGCTGAAAGACCCTCCCCCTCAGTTCGACAAAGCTAGCTTCCAGTGAAAAGCCCCCCTCTTGGTTTAGCGTTGATCAGTGTTAGCTGAAAACCCCTCCCCCTTTCGACAAAGCATTGATAGCTACTAGTGACAAGACCCCTCCCCCTTGGTTTAGCGATGACCAGTGCCGGCTGATACACCCCCTTCCCCTTTCGACAAAGCATTTATAGCTACCAGTGAAAAGCCCCCTCCCTCTTGGTTTAGCGATGACCAGTGCCAGCTCAAAACCCTCCCCCCTTCGACAAAGCATTGGTAGCTACCAGTGAAAAGCCCTCCCCCTCTTGGTTTAGCGCTGACCAGTGAAACCCCCTTCCCCTTTCCACACAGAATTGATTGATGCCAATAGAAAGACCTCCTCCCCCTCTAGGTTTAGCGTTGACCAGTGGCAGTGAAAAGACCTTCTCCCCCTCTTGGTTTAGCGTTGACCAGTGCAAGTAGAAAAAAAACCCTCTAGGTTTAGCGCTGACCAGTGGCAGTGGAAAGACCTCCTCCCCCTCTCGGTTTAGCGTTGACCAGTGGCAGTGGAAAGACCTCCTCCCCCTCTAGGTTTAGCGTTGACCAGTGGCAGTGAAAAGACCTTCTCCCCCTCTTGGTTTAGCGTTGACCAGTGCAAGTAGAAAAAAAACCCTCTAGGTTTAGCGCTGACCAGTGGCAGTGGAAAGACCTCCTCCCCCTCTCGGTTTAGCGTTGACCAGTGGCAGTGGAAAGACCCCTCTCCCCCTCTAGGTTTAGCGTTGACCAGTGCCAATAGAAAGACCCCCCTCTAGGTTTAGCGTTGACCAGTGGCAGTGGAAAGACCACCCTCCCCCTCTTGGTTTAGCGTTGACCAGTGCCATTGGAAAAAAAACCCTCCCCCTCTAGGTTTAGCGTTGACCAGTGCAAGTGGAAAGACCCTCTCCCCCTCTTGGTTTAGCGTTGACCAGTGCCGACTGAAACCGAATCTAGGACACGGTCTGTGCGCAGACTACGATGATCGATGCCAGCCCACAGGTGACGAACGGAAATCGATATGTGACGTCAGAATCAAACGACAGAAAAACAGGGCGGGGAAAGCGGGAGGGGGTTCGGACACATACATGTGTCAAAAACAATTCTAAAACTAGTTCCAACGTTATATCTAAATATATGACAGCCAACTTGCAGATAAATAATACAGTATTTGAAGTTGAAGACGAAATTCAGCGTTGAAAGCACTTTTTGCTGAATATCTTACCTTTAGTATTCACAATTCCAGACAACAACAAATCATTGATTCCAATGATGCACAACACAATATGTTGTTAAGTGCAAAACCCGGGCCATTTCGTCTACAACATTTATGGGGCGGTAACGTTATCAAGGATTTTCTTATTTTCATAACTATTCTTCATTCCAATTTTTTTAAAGAGTCTACTACGGGATGCCCATCAATTTCTTAAATCAAATTAATATACAAGTTGAACATATTGCACAGAAAAACATGCAATGGTTAGACTGATAATTGATCAAGAAGGTTTTATCAAAACCTGTTTTCAGTGTTCGTCAAAGAACCCAACACACGTATCAAGAAGAGTAGAGATGACCCAATGGCGCTTGGCTGTGAAACGCGGGCCACAGAAAAGCCACGCCTTGTACAGCCAGCTACCGAAAAACGCACCGCGCGTCGCCAAAGATATCACGCTTCATTAAAGACGTTTCCAAGAATTACGAGCCCGACCTAGATCTATTTTTCATCAAAACACATTTTATGAGCTTGGCCTAGTCTCTACTCGCTGCAATGTTAGTAGGAATTGGCAAGGGGAGTTAACCGGCAGTTGAGTTACACAATGTACAATCTGTACTCCAATGATAAACTAAGGATAAAGCAAGCTCTCTTCTAAAATATTCTCCCAATTTCGGTCGATTTATACTATTTCTCTACGTAGCTACCATCTGCCAAGACAAGCAACTAGTCTCCAAGAAAATCTACCAGTCGGGCTTATTTTTAACGTTTCTGGGTTTTTTATTACTTTTTTTTTTTTACTCTTTTTAGCAGATACTCGGCTGATGCCCCAACCCCTCCCCCTTCAAAAAAACAAAAAGAAAACAAAAGAAAAACGTACAAAACACCGCCAAAGACGCTGAAAACTCAATCCAAACCTACAAGAGCTACCGAACATCTGCTTGTACATAGATGGTGGATACTCTCCAAGCAGAGGTTAGACTCCGGTTGTTGTTTTATGACGTTTTTTAAGACGTTTTTATCGGGCTTTCTATTTGTTCTGAAATCTTGCATGTCCCCCGGATTGCAGTACAAAATAGAAAGCCCGATAAAAGCGCCTAATAAAACAGCCGGAGCCTAACCTCTGCTTGGAGAGTAATGATCGTATGGTGACCTGGTTTTCCGTGTTTTTTTTTTAACCCTTCCCCTCAAAAAAGAAAAGAAAAGATACGAACGAAAGATGCTGAAAGCACAATCCAACCCTACAAAAGCTACCGAACATCTGCTTGATGATGACGGTGTGAGTGACCTGGTTTCCCGTGTTGTTTTCGCGCCACGAGCCCGGTAGCCCCGCCCCCACCGGCCGGGCTGCGGCGGCATGCGGCCCGCCAGACTGCCGGCTTTACTCCGCCGCGTTATGCAAAACAGCCGCCGCGGGCGCGACACTTGTTTTCCCCAAACATAGCTAGACATTCGCTCACTTTTCTAAATTCTAGCGAAAAGGAAATAAAGAAAAATCCTCTTCCTCAGTCTGTCGCAGAAATGTTGTGATTTATCCTCGTTATTTTGTTTTTAGAAAGATGGATGTTGTCCGGGGAAATGATTTTAGTCTGGAGGAAGAAGAAAAATTGTTTGAGGTTTGATGTCTGCGTGGGTGTTTCCGGGGGGAGTGCGCGCGCGGCGGGAAGAGCCGGAGAGCCAGGCGCTGTGACGAGACGACCTTGTTTTCCAGTACCGCCGCTTCCACGCAAGGAGCAAGACGTTTCTAACCGTTCCTCCTTCAAGACGTTCGGACTATACACTTGACCGTGAAGTTGGAAGACATCGTGTGGTGTAGAGAAGCGATCCAAGCGGCCTGTGTGTCCAGAAATTCTCCGTGGCCGGTTTTAACCGCGCGTGTGTGTGTCTACGCCTCGCTGCCCCGAAATCGTGGCCTGTTTTCGAAATTGAAATTCCAGAGTACGACCGGGGGACTGGCAAGGGTTTCTCTCGCGGTGCACAGGGAAAATCAACCAGGAATTTAGGAAAAACCCAAGATGTTCGGCGTGAACTGGCATCGGTGTGAGATGGAGGAAGACTCGGAGTGAGGATCGTTGTTTTTCCGGATCTTTGTGTGACTTGTGAGGTATTTTTTTTTCTTGATAAAAAACGTGGTGTGTTGTTCAGTACCAGAAGAGGACTGTAACTGTGGCGGCTATCTTGCCATTTTAAAACACTGGCCGTGTGTACGCATTATGGAGCAACCCACGGCAGTGTTCAACGCTAACTTGCACCAGACACTCAAGCATTTCCAAGCCTCGGCTATGAGCAGCTTGTCGGGCCCGGCAGGCTTCGCTGCGCGGTGGGCCGAGGCCGCCAAGCTCCGGGACATCGCCGGGGCAGACCCCGACTCGCCCGGGAGTAGTGGGGAGGGGGGCGCCGGCCCGAGCAGGAAGGATCTAGCGGAGACGTTCGCGGCTCGCCTCGCGAGTTCCGTCGGGGTGGGTCCGCAGCACTTCCCGGTGTTCATCCCGCAGGACCGCGGCTCAGCCGAGCGGGCGGAGACTCTCCTCGAGGGGGAGACGATCTCCTGCTTTATCGTGGGCGGGGAGAAGCGGCTCTGCCTCCCGCAGATTCTCAACTCCGTCCTGCGGGACTTCTCCCTCCAGCAGATCAACGTGGTCTGCGACGAGCTCCACATCTTCTGCTCAAGATGTTCTCCCGAGCAGCTTGAGACCCTTAAAGTCATGGGCATCCTTCCTTACTCCGCGGCGTCTTGCGGACTCATCACCAAGACGGATGCCGAGCGGCTCTGTAACGAGCTCTTACACCGCCGCAGCGGGGCCACCCCACAACCAACCCCGACTAAACCCCGAGACAAGACCAAGACGTCTTTCAAGGTGTACCACGAGTGCTTCGGCAAGTGTAAGGGCGTCTTCTGTCCCGATCTGTACGAGTCTCCGTTCTCCCAGTGCATCGAGTGCACGGATTGTCACGGAGCCTTCAGTCCGCAGAAGTTCGTCTGTCACAGTCACAAGGCCCAGGAAAACCGTACCTGCCACTGGGGCTTCGACTCCGCCAACTGGCGATCTTACATCCTCCTCAGCAAAGACCAAGACACCGAGGAGTTCCAAGAAGCTCTGGAAGACATGAAGGCCAAGTTCGACTTCATGAACCGCTTCAAAAGGAAGCAGGTGGGTTGTTTTTTTTTACGCCTTGTTTATCTCTCCCAGACAGACAAAATTTATTTTAGCTTTAATATTTTTTTGCAACATTTCTACTGCCACAAATTTGTAACCGCTCATATGATGGGTATCGTACCCTTGCTACTTTTTATATCTGCTAGGATAAATAGAGTTTTTCTACGTGAAAATGGCAGATTTTTGGTGAAAAACAAGTGAAAATCGGACAGACGGCCTTGCTGGTTGCCGAATACACATCCCTGTCTGGCCCTGCGATGCTAAACCGGGAGCTCATTACACCCGGCTAGACTGTCTGCTCTAAATAACCCGTCTGTACTTCCCAGTCCACTCTTCCTACTTTTCTCTCCCTTCTACAACCTCACAGTCTCACACAAACACCCCAAATCTACACTGTTGTTCAACTCGCACATCTGGAAAAGTATTTTTTGCGGGGCCCGGTTTGTTTTTGAAGTTGGTTTTGTGTTTTTGCAATACACATCGCTGACCGGTTAATTTATGCA
The DNA here is from genome assembly GCA_019207045.1 of Branchiostoma floridae x Branchiostoma belcheri. Lineage (NCBI taxonomy): Eukaryota > Metazoa > Chordata > Leptocardii > Amphioxiformes > Branchiostomatidae > Branchiostoma > Branchiostoma floridae x Branchiostoma belcheri. The sequence continues at coordinate 1,185,348 of CM033032.1, forward strand.
CAAGATGGGGCCAGCCGGATGTTTGTACGGAATAATTATGCAGATGAACTCCGGTCTGGACACGACAGGGCTTGTTTTCTTGTTTACAAGCAAAACATAAACAACAACAGTTCTTCATCGGTAAAGATACGTTGTGTTTTTGTGTTTTGTTGGGAAAAATTTGTCATTTTCCTGCGTAAAGTAAACACTAGGTTCAGTCTTTCTTTGAAGTTGTCTTCAATTTCAATTTTTAATGAAAAAAAAAACACCCTTGTTTCTGGTGAATGTCAAATGTTTCTATTTTTCTATTGCATAACATATTTCACATTATGTATATTTTATGTATATATCTTTATCATAGTTTGTGCAAAACTTGGCTATAACGTTACACACTTGATTTGTTATGAAGATAGATTTAGATACTCTTAACTTGTAGTTTTGGATGTTTCTCCATGAGTATTCTGTATGCATTTTGCACCTTAACTGGCTTGGATCTCTTGAAATCTTCGGCGCTGTGACGACTATTGATTCGTTTCTGTGTAAATTACGCCTGACGTGAGTAAATTACCAAAGTGGTGGCGTCTTGTTTGAAAGAGAAAATGTCTTTTCTAGTGGCCGATTCGGTCGTAACCATGTTAAGGATCCCATTTCTTAGCTAAGGTGCTTTCAAAGATGCTGCGTTAATTTATTTAATTTCCTCTCAAGCCTTGATGTTTGCACTACAATAGTTTTTGCCTCTGCTTTGAGTCGGCTTAATTTAAAGGGCAACTCCTTGCCTTGGGTTCCCAAGTCTAAGCTTCGGGAAGAGATTCAAATTTGTAACTTATCCATGTAAGATGAAATTCAGTCGGAAAGAGCAGATGTCAGCATAGTGGTGCGTTAAATAGGTTAAAAGCTGAAGGATTGTGTCTATGGAAGTAGTTAAAGCCACTGTGAGGGTGGTATTTTTAGTCGGGCTGTGGTAAACACGGACCATGTGACATGCGATGACCTGGCATGAAGCCAACGCGCCTGCCTTTCGCAACACGCATGGCAGTAGGGACCTCACAGTCACGTTTTAAACTCTGGTGAACTTCCGGTGGTTTTTACTAGTCCAGTTGCCGTTTGCTGTTTAGAATTAGTCAAGGAGGTTCCCTTTCTTCAACCTCCTTGGAATTACTGTACCCTCAGGTATGTCTTGTGTCTGGCGGCCTTTTTTGTGTGTGTTAGGAATGGGTTTTAATTAAGGGTGTTACCAAGTACTGTACGAGTTGGAGGAATCTTTCGTTTTGAGGAATCCTCAATTTCCAGTTGTCTTAGCAACTTTTGTGTCATTTTCGTTGCCTTGTGCTGTTGAGTATCATTAGTATATGTATATAGCAATGCCCTTTGTGTAGTGTCATATCTCTATTTATTGGGGCTCTTTGTTTACTGCATTTGGTAGCAATGCGTAACATAGGAATGTGTCTCTCGTGCCTCCAAGCAATTGTGAAAGAGCAGCTTTACCAGGCTTAATCGCCGGAGCACATGTCGACTTGCTGCGGTTGGATTTATGCGTTGTGCGGTTGCGGTTTGTCGGGTGTATAGGCCGCCTGTTCCCCGATCTGTGCTTCCTACAAACACAATGTAGGAGGGGGCCGGTATGCGTAACGAGCCCGGGGTAACTTGGGGTCAACCGGCGAGCCTGTGACGTCAGCAGACGATTAAAAGGATCGGATTGCCGCGTGTGCGTACTCTCACGTCTGCCTGCCCTACGGCCGGCGGCTTGTTGTTGCCGTCGGGTGTCGACCCGGGTGGGTGTGACGTGTATTTGCCTGCCCCCCCCTCTCATTGACCTGTTTTTATGGATGTCTATTATGTTGGTATGGCCGGTGGTGCCAGTCAGTCTGTCGGGCTAGTGGCCTGTCTAGGGTGTGCCGGACACAAGTGTCTGACCGGATACAAGTCTGCAGACAGTCTCTTAACCCAAATCAACATCTTAAAGGGCTGAGAGACGCGCTAAGAAGACCTTAACCCACAAACCCAGTAAGAGGGATGGATGTCTGGATCGTGAGGCTGTTGTTGTAGCTCGGCAGAAAGGGACAAATTAAACGTAGTGGACAGGCGATGAACTTTGTTTACTAAAGGTCTCGTAAGCTAAATCAACACCCCAAAGGTTGAAAACACCTTAAGGTACCAAGAGGGATAGATGCTTTCCTTGACCTTGTTAGTTGTAAGGGTTGTTTTTTTGCCACAATTTTCAAGAATGTAGCAGAGAGACGGAGAAATTTGTGTGTCTGCTGTCATTTGAACTAATTCAATGCTAGCGACCATATCCTACTTAATTTAACCCAATAAGAAGGGAACTATCTTCTTCTAGATGTTGTTGGTCTTAAAGTAAGGAGAAGAAAAAATTCATCAACAAGCTAACGTAGCAACAGAGAAATTTGTGGCGAGTCACGCTGCATGCTTGATTAGGTAGGCAGGTCGGACAGACGCAACAAGTGTCTGTTCGCACGGCACGTCTGCCGCCCGCGTGACATTCTCCAAACCCGCAGGACGGAAGGCCGTTTTTAGCCCAACTGGACTCTTTACAGGGACACTTGTCTATTGTGTGAGCCTAGTCTTGTCAGGGGCTGGGGCTGGAAAAACCAAGGAGGTTGTATAAGTGCCTAACAAAAACTTATGTAGCCTGTTATTTAAAGAAGAATTTTGCTGGAAAAGATGTAAACAACTTCATCATTTTGACAAGCAAAAAGAATTCGGGCTCTGTGTAGATATCATGAATCACAATATTGGATGAAACAGAAATGTGGAAAGTCAAAACTGCACAAGAAAATTGCTAAGCAGACAAAAAAAATCTGGTCTATATGGACAGGTGGTCACTAAAATAAAAACAGGATTTAATGGGTAAATTACGTAAGGGACTGCTGCATCGGACAGGTGGTCCTTATGTAGAGGTGGTCACCTGTACAGGTTTGATTATATATCAGTCACAAAAGAGCCATCATATTTCCATAGGACAACTATTCTTGCTCTAGTAACAGCTATTAAAAGCAACAACTCGCTCAGGCCTGCGAGGAATTCTGGCTAGCCGTGTTTGCGACGTGTTCAAACCAAAGTCCGACCGGCGGACAGCCCTTTGTGTTAGCTAATGCCCCAGCAAATACGTCCTTCAAACACCACTGACCCTTCCGTTACCCCTCCCTATCTGACTTGTTGATGTTTTTGATGCTGAGCCATGGCAAGAGTGTGTGTTTGTATGTGATATATGGATCTTGCTCAAATTAGCTACAGAAATTGCTACATATCTATATATAGATAGATAAAATTGTCCTTTGTAACGCTATCCTTAGGAAGGGAGGTAGTGACTGATGTCATATAATTATATTAGATACCTCTAGGCCAATTAGTTCATTCAGAAGTGTACTTTTTTCTTGCCACTTTTGTCCATGTTCTCAAAATAGCAAGTAGAGTACTCAATAATTCTATCAGAAATTATGCAGATTTGAGGACTTTTGATATATTTAGCATTATGACAAAACTGGATACCAGAAATGACATGGCACTAGTAAAACTGGTAGGACTGGTTGCTTGGATACCTCCTTTGGTAGGCTTATTAGGGTTTCAGCCCTAGATCTATGGACAAAATTAACCATTTTACTGTAAACCCAAAGAATATGATTTTGGAAACGGTCAGATGTTTCAGACGGAAGCCTTGAAGTCGTCCAGTAGAGACTCTGTCAATTGTGTAACAAGAAGAAGATCCAGATACAACATTAACCATTTTGCCACCAACCCAACAAGGAGTTTAGCATAGTCTCTGTGGATTGTTAAACAGCATGAAAATCCAGACATAACATGAACCATTTTGCCATCAGCCCAAGAAGAAGTCTAGTACTTGTAGTGTAAACTTTGTCAATTGTTTGACATGCAAGACGGTCCAGATACGTCCAGATACAACATCAACCATTTTGCAGTCAGCCCAAGAAGTGTAGTAGAGACTCTGTCAATTGTTTGACATGCAAGACGGTCCAGATACAACATCAACCATTTTGCAGTCAGCCCAAGAAGTGTAGTAGAGACTCTGTCAATTGTTTGACATGCAAGACGGTCCAGATACAACATCAACCATTTTGCAGTCAGCCCAAGAAGTGTAGTAGAGACTCTGTCAATTGTTTGACAGCAAGAAGACCCAGATGGCTCGGGAACAGGGAAATCCTTTAGCCTGGTGACCACCCGAGGAGGGCCTTTCAGCCCAGCCCAGGCCTCAGACCATTGATGAATAGAGCGCCCATCTAGGATTTATCTGTTTTCCACTGGCCAATAAGCATGTGGGTCACGCGGTCGCCGATATCCTGTATAGAACCGAGCTTTGAAATTGCTTTTTATGAGAAGTTTTTTTGTCCTGCCGTCCAAAAGCAGATGGGGTGATAGCAAGCCGTGGAAAATTGCTTGGGGATAAAACTGTTTTATGTGGATTCCTTCCTTTATGGGTTTTCCGTTAGGAGTGTTCTTGAAGAAAATGCTGGAAGGAAATGGTCAGAAAAATGCCATGCTTTGGCCTGAAGGACCATATGGCATTTGAAGATTGTACAGGTCTTATTTTATATTGATATTTCTTGAGGAGTTTGTAGGGTTCATTTAATGGATACTATGCTATGGTTGTGTTCTGTCTGCTGTTTTGAATCTGATGTTTGAAGGGTAATGTTAAGAGGACGACAATAGAAATGGTATCTAGAAATTTTGGAATATTTTATCCTAGCAGTTGCTTGGGTTTTGAAATAGAATCGAATTTGAATGGGCTAGAATTTCAGTAGAAGAAAGTTCACAGATAATGCTTCTTTCTACAACCGTGTTTTGCGAAGTCCAAACATTGTTGGCTTGGATCATCTTTTGGAAATGTGCATGTTTTTGGCCAGCATTGAGCAGGCACAGTATGTGTGGTGTGTGTGTGCCTAGGTGCAGGTGGAGCTTCTGACCAGGAATTTGCATCTCCAGACAATTGTGTTTGCACAGACTGGAAAATAGGATTAGGGCCATGGGGGGAGGGGGGCGTGTTAATGGGAGAGATTGTGCGGTGTTTTCCTGCTCTTACATGGCCTTCTCCTAATCTCCAAGCAGATCCTACAATGGCATGAAATAGTACCAAACTGGCCACGGAGTGTAGTCAGCCAAGAAGTGTCTATTCCCCGGTAGCCAAACACACTCCTAAGCCGGTTTCACTCCTCTGCCAGCTTTTGATACTATCTTTTGCTACCGTAGGATCTGCTTGGAGATTAGCCTTCTCCCAGTACATCGAGTACGCACAGATTCAACATACTTCTTACTTAAGTTACTGGACACACTTTCAGCAACTCCCAAGCTCCTTGAGATGAGAGACAATTGACTCGATAATGAACCATGTGTTAACTTAGTCTGTTATCCAGCACCAAGAGACCTTCGTCTAAGAAAATAAGAATAAAAAACAACAATATGACACGTTTAGTTCTGTTTTTCACCTTTATTGTTTTGGCCACACGAATCTGATTTGTACTACCTGTAAGTGCTCTGATTTTGAGGGAGATTTGCACAAAATTGCTATCATTTCAGTCTGTTCTTGAATGCTGTTAGTTCCGTGGCACAGTCTTAAATGTTTCAGCAAAAGAAAGGAACTAAAAAGGTACCGGAGTTGAGCAGAAAACAAGAAATAGATTTTTTTTCTTCTGACTGCATTTGGAGCCAGTCTGCTTCAGAACTTAAATTGGGCCAATGAACTCATCAGGGTGTATTATATAGGGTTTCCCTCCCTCTGTTTACTTGTATTGTTTTGAGGCCGGTAAGGTTAGTTCTGGCAGAGTTCATAAAACAATTATCTTAGGCCCAATCTACACACAGTTTTTACCGATATCTGTGGAGATGTTGGGAGGGATCTAGAACGTAGGAGGCCGGACACCCATGGCGCTTGCAGTTATAAGCATATAGCGCGATTTTCCAAATGGTGTTATATGCTTATGAGCCTTCCCGAAGTCGGGAAGCATCTACACGTGCGCGAAGCTGTTGGGGACCCCTGCTAAGCTATCGGTAAGGTATCGTACGAATGGTCCGGACCTTTCGGGAGAAATTTTCCCGATATCGTAATTGCGATATAGTAGTTCCATCTAGACGATGAAAAAAAGCTGTCGGCGAGAGGTTGTAGGCTCGCCGATATCGGGAAAAACTGTGTGTAGATCGTGCCTGAGACAGAGAAAGGAATGCTTCAAGGAATTCTGTGGTATTTATCATGAGATTGAATTGTTTTATGGCCAGGTAGTTCCAAGAATGGCATCGTAAAATGTGCAAGGAATTTAGGATATACCATTCAAGAACTAAAGGAGGGAGGGTTTTAAACCGAGTAGATACGTGGGTGGTTGTGATCAAGAATTGTCTTATGAATAGAGAGATACTGAGACGATGGGGGAGGGGGAGGGGGGCGAAGAAATAATCCCAACTGTCTCCTATGTAGATTTAGAAATAGGAAGCTTCAAATTGAAAATATGTAGTTTGTCCAAAATGCTGTTTGGAATTGAATAACAAAACTGAAAGGGAAACTTCCAGACGTGTAAATGAGAGCAGAAGATAGGGCTGTGACTCATGAAAATGCGTGAACACCCGTCTGCCTATTCTTATGCGCATGGGGCTTATCCATATGCAGGATTGTTCTTAGATGTGGCTCTCTCTCGCCCCCTTAGGGACCCTCGCTGCACCAGAATTCAGCCCGGTTAATCAAGCAAAACTGGAAAAATGTGGGAACAATTCTATTGTCTTTGCGCCAAGGATGCGGCTGGTATTGTCAAGCTGGTTTGAAAGAAAAAACGGGTGAAAAATAGAAGTTTTATCCTGCAATTGGGAAAAGTGAAGTAAAATGTAACACTGGCCAAGGAGGTTAAATATCTAAGCTAATATCAAGTGAGAACTACAGACTACAGTTGTGCGAACATTTCTTTCGTCCATGCCCCAACCCAAGAATTAACTTCCAGTACTGTGAAGGAAAAAGAAAAATGGAGTAAAAATTGACTTGGTGGCTTGATCCTTGCATTGTGCCCAGTGTAGTAAGTTATAACATGGCCCACTAGCTACTACTGTGTCTTTTTGTTGTGGCAGTGTACACACCGCCTTTCTCTAACGTTGAAATTAATGAAGGCTCTGACAGCGAAGAGAAAGGGCGGGGGGGCGAGGTTCGTCCTTGGGACGGCACGGTACACCGGGCACGCCGCAGGGGAGGCTTTATCCGCGAGAATACGCAACAATTCGTCTGTCGCTTGCGTAACGCTGCAGTACCATACAGCGGTGATGATTTAACTACGAGTTGATGCCTCCAAATCCTCAGTTTCGTGGTCTAAAGCTGCTGTGTTATGGTCTGGGGCCTTTGACAAAGACTCACTGGACGTGTGGATATGTAAAATGCCCCGGTACCACATTTGTTGCATGCTCAGTCCGTTGCGTAACTGTATTCATTACCATACAGCGGCGATGTTTAAAATGTGTGCTTCGAAAATAATCCTGCTTTTTCCGTTATTAGTGGGAGGCTCGGAACATGTGCAAAGCTGCTAATGTCTGCAGTGCTATTGCTAAAGAATCGCCAAGTTTTGTGCAGACATTAAAATTCTCATGCCGGCATTTTTGAGATAGACAACTGGTCCAACAATTGTTTTTTATTTATTTATTCAATATCAAAGCCAGGGCTGCCAAACTATGCTGTAATTGTTGCAAGGGGCTAGCCATGACAACATAGGAGGTGCACATGTACATAGAAAAATAAGATTCTGAAAGTAAACATATATTGATCAGGATTAGAATGCAGTAGAAGTAGTGTAGGGAAAGAGATTTGCATGTAAGGGATCAGATACTTTGCATAGGCAGGCCTGATTTGTATTCTCTTCATTCCCGTACTGAGCTTGGTTTGCCTCAATGATAACCGAACTCCTGCGTGTGGCAAACGTGACCAAAATAGCAACACTGTAGGATTGCAAGGTATGCATGGTTTGATGTTAGGGGTTAGAGGTTGAAACGTGACAGCCCATCACAACTGAGGTCAACTTAAAGCAAAATAATGATCAAGGCTATATTGAAAATTACCTGCACCAGACAAATTTCACCTGCACCGCTCTGAATTTGGAAAGTATGGATCATACTAGAATTGTTCAGGAACCATTGCTATTTTTTCTTCTATACTTTATAGGCAGTAACAGTCAATGCAGCTAATAATATTCCACATAGTGACATACACCTACATTATAGGACATTTATGTATATAACCCAGTACATGGACCAGTGCAGAATAGCCTAATAGGTGCAGGTAGATACCAGAAATGCCTGCACAGCTTCAATTTTACCTGCACTAACCTGCATATGCTTATGCAGGTGGTATTTCGAGCCCTGTGTTCGAAGCCCGTTTTTTTGTCCGATGCCTTGTCCCAGAAAAGTCTTTCTTGATGTATGAGTACTACTATGAGTTATTCTCTGATTATGAGGAATCGCTCTTGGTTCAACCCTTCTTTGTACGCCCGCTGAATAATTCACTGGTTGGGAGTGCCACAAGAAGTGGCGACAGAAACGGTAATGTGATGAAAAATTCAGAAGGACCACCGAAAGGACAGGGGTGATCCATTATTAATGAGGGGAGGGAGTGGTGCAGTCTATGCCCCGGCTACTGTAAGTCGTGAAATGTTCGCAGCGGTTCTATTGTCTGTTTTTTTTGGGGGGGGGGGGATAACCTCTTGCGGCGAAATGATAACACCTCTAATATTTTTTTTTTCAATTTCTGCAGTTAAAGAGATATTCAACTTCCGAACTTTTTTTTATACTCTTCTTCGGAATACGAAACTGCCACAAAAATAAGAGTTTGCAGTATCTTAAAGGTTGACTCAACGTTGTCTGCGGATATTTTGACAAAAGACTATTACTTTAAGACAATAGTCTGTGAGGATATGATGAGAGTACGTCTCACGCTATGGTACATTAGGTTTTGAAAAAAATAAAGAAATAAAAAAAAGTGTAATCTTAGTTGTAAATCGGACCAGACGTGCAGAAGAAATTTGTTTTATGGTGTTTGGTATGTGACTTTACGGCTGCCTGGGGAGTTGTCTGCATTTGCGGAGTGCCAGAGGTTTCCTCAAGGTCCCCTCTGGTAACAATGGGAGACTGATTGGGTACTGATGGTGGAGGTCATGTAAGGGGGAGGGGGGCATAGAGGTCACGACAAGGGGGAGGGGAGCATAAAATTTTTGTTTTGGATCATGGGACCTGTATATCCCATGCTATTGATTTATTTGGTAAGACAATTTCAAGAATGAAGCTCTTAGAAAATTTGCAGATGCTCATACAAATATAGCAAATCACCCCAGTGAAAGACAGACTGTTGGTTGACTACATAACCGAGTGTTGTTCAGATAAAGGTTCTGCTCTGCTTTTCCTAAGCCCGTGTACTTTCTTGTTACACAGCCCCGTGATAATCTTTGTTTACAAACTCATGCCCAGAGGCTGATTGCTAGATAATGCACAGATATGACACGTAAAAAGGTAAAAATGTTGTAGCTGAAGCTGATGGTTTTATACATGCACTGGGGGTTTGAATCCTTCTTGTGATTTCAAACTAAGTGGGTTTTGTGATGTTAGTAGGATATGGAGTTGTGTATCCAGACTGGACAGACTGCCTGGCTGGTGACCTCCCCATTACAGGTGACAGGGTGTGAATTATTGACGCTCGAGGGGCAGCTAGGCACGGGTAGGGATTATTGATCATATCATATGGGGGGGGGGGTTCTTTTGTCATGACTGTGTACAAGATGGTGCCTGTTCTGAGCTGTTTTGGTCGGGACTGTTAGGCACTGTACAATATTATCTTGTAGATGGAAGATAACAGTGAATATTTGTGGGAGTCTTCCCAGTTTTGTGTTGTGGTTTTGTCTCTAGAACATGCCCTTCTTCCCAGGATGGAAATTTTGTCGATGGGACGGACAGAAATTTCACCCCCGTCCTTCCAATGAATGGTTTTTCTTTCAGATTGTATGATGAAAATATATTTAGTTATGCCTAGAATGAGATATTCAACCAAGAAAATTAGCAAAACGGGGTCCCAAACAGTCAGCAAGGCAGATGTAAAAATTAAATGCTTGAGACAGGCCAGGACTGGAGTGACTGGAGACAAAAGCTAAGAAAACTGAAAAGCAGTTTAATAGCTATCTTGTTCTTTTAAGTTGTAGTCTTTTTGTTCTATTTTTTTGCATCCTATCTAAACACTTGTTTTGGGTCAGAAGAGTAGGGAATATTATATTGTGTATCACTGCTGTGTGTGTGTGCGTATGTGTGTGTGTGTGTGTGTGTGTGTGTGTGTTGTGTGTGTGTGTATGTATGTGTGTGTGTGTGTATGTGTGTGTGTGTGTGTGTGTGTGTGTGTGTGTGTGTTGTGTGTGTGTGTATGTATGTGTGTGTGTGTGTGTGTATGTGTATGTGTGTGTGTATGTGTGTGTGTGTGTGTGTATGTGTGTGTGTGAGTGTCTGTATGTATGTGTATGTGTGAGTGTGTGTGTATGTGTGCGTGTGTCTGTGTGTGTGTGTGTGTGTCTGTCTGTCTGTCTGTCTGTCTGTCTGTCTGTCTGTCTGTGTGTGTGTGTTCTTGTGTTAGACTGATTTGTTTTGGTATAGTGGACTGCCAGACTTTGCCCTGTGGTCACAACAATGGTATGATCCGCAGCTTGGGAGGGCTGTTACTGGTTTAGGGTGTGGTCTGTGTAGGTCAGTTGGCTGGGGCCCATAGACCACAGCAATTTTCTTGCCCAAGAAATAACAGCGGTTCACCTTTATCCGTAGGGTAACCTTTATCCGTTCTTTGTGAAAACAATGTATGTAGAGATATCAAGTCCACAGATGATGTTTTCAAACTGCAATATTTTGAAATAGTAAATAATTTGAAACTACCGTTCATCGACTTGATATCCCTGAATACAACGGATTTAGGTCACCCCGCGATTAACCCTCCAGTAACATTTTCCTTAAGTCCCCAGCCCCTACCAGGCTTTTCTCAGGGGTTGTTTAGAGTAACATTTGGCAAAAATACTGAGAAGAATTTGCCAGGAGAGTCAGCCTACATAAAGGGTAACGTAAACGTAAACAAAATTTGTGGACAAATGATTCCCGATGATTCTTCCCATTTGGCTAAATTTTACCCCTTTTCTCCTGCAAGCACACATACATATGTACAAGATGGAGAGGAGACGCTCCCAAAGGACTGTATACATCAGATATCTGCTCAGATACATCAGATAGTGAGATTTAATCCCCCAGTAGAAGAGGGAACCCTACAGAGTAGGCAGGCTGATAGCTGAAAGCCTGAGGGACAGATGATATAGGGCCAACCCAAGCAGCCGTCTGGTCACATTCCAACACACACAAACACACAGGCCCTTGGGCTCCACGAATACGCATTGATTTTTTGTGTAAAAAGCGAGTCACGTGCGCTCGCATAAGGGTCGACAGGTGGCTGACGGAAATTGCGTCACGGGTTTTTGCGTACGTGTAGGATCGTCTGGGTGCCTGGTGTAGAGGAAATTTTTGGAATGACATGGCGGGTTTGAACATTGTTTGGTTCACAACGTCAAAGACGGAAACAGCCTAAATTGTGCTACAATTTACAAAATGTACATGTCATCGTGTGTTTGTGTGTAACTGTGTGTCTGTGAGTATGGCGGCTATGTGTGTGTTTGTGTGCGTGTGTGTGGCTATGTGTGTGTTAGTGTGCGTGTGTGTGTCTGTGTGTGTGTCTTTGTGTATGTGTTTGTGGTTGGTAAGGGGTCGGCACTGGGTTTACTCCCAGCGGTTCTAGACACCACTTTTTTGAAATGCAAATGAATCCTTTCTCTTTTGTGTGCGGACGAGATCCACCGGATATGGGGAGGCAACAGACCGTTCAACAACAAGAGCTCTCTCGCTCGACCGCACGCCACAACACTGCACCTGGGATAGCAATAGCAGGTTCTCCTGGATCTTACTGTGTGTTTACTGAAAAAGAAGTCAAACCCAATAAGTTACAGTTTAGTGCTAGACTTTCGTGTAGTCGCTTACTGTACTGTTTAACATTTTTTGTCACTTAGCCCTCACTTTTGGCAATTAGCCCTTGGGTAAGAACTTGCAATAAACTTCTTATTATATGCAAAATATAAAGGAAAAAGAGGCAGATTTTGGTTCATCTTCTGTAAAAGTTATCAGCAGTGTCATCCTTTTACATGTAGCTGGCATATAACCATTCAAACAACAAGATACACTTTTTACCAAGAAAATACTGCAACCAAGCAAAAATGCTGAATTCTCTTGGCTTCACAGTACTGTACCATGTATGCAAAAGTTGAAGAGAAAGGGACTCTGTTTTGGTTGGTGATATTGTCTACATTCTTTTGTAGTGCAATGATCAATAAGTGAAAGGTAATACTAAATTTTACATCAGTACCTCATACATGTTGTACATCCAGCATTATGAAAGCTATATTTAACAACTACATACAAAACAGAACTCTCAATGCCCAGCAATAATTAGCAAAGAGTTGTTGATTAATCGTTTCCTAAATCAGATCGGCAGGGAAGGCAAATACAGCTGTTGGTTAAAGGTAGACAGAACGAGTTACGTATTTGTGTGTTTCCGGTGTCTAGCCCTGTGCATACTGTCTTATACCCCCTTTCCACTAGGACGACGCTCTCGCCGCGCTCTCTCTGCGACCTAAAATTTCACAGATCCTTCAACAAATTCTATAGAAAAGAAACAAATCTTTTTACACCTTGTGTGTTCTGTTGTCTTCTCTGTCACACTTTTACGTTGTGTATGTTATACCCAGTGTGAAAGCGAAGGTTACACACATCCTATTTAGGTCGCAGTGAGAGCGCAGCGCGATCGCCGTCTAGTGGAAAGGGGACCTTAGTGAATGTGTAGCTAAGATTTTCATTTTTTCTTAGTTGGCTTCTAGGTGTGAAAAATGAGAAGTTACGCAAGATGTTGCGTGTATAAATTCAGAAACAGGACATGCCTTATACAGGGCTCGAAATACTGGGTGCATGTGCACCCAGGTGCACCCAAAATTGGAGCTGTGCACCCAATTATTTCCTGTGGGTGCACAGGGTGCACCCAAATATTTTCTTACGTTTATGTATGTAAAGATATCAAAGTATACTAGTATACAACATATTCTTGACATCTAAGTTAGAAAGATGATGGAAATACCTGTCATGATACTTGTTCAAGAATTTGATAGCTTGTAACTTGTAACTAAGATTTATTATTAGGTTATTACTTAAATTTAAGTGGTGCACCCAAATTTTTTTAGTGCACCCAATTTTTTAAGCTGGGTGCACCTGTGCACCTAATCACAAAAATGAATTTCGAGCCCTGCTTATAGTTCAACCAGTTAACCTGTACTTGTACTGAATTGTTTCTGCCAGTTCATGCTAGTGACGCTGAAGAAGAGTGATGGATGTCACTCGAAGCGTCCGAAACTAGATCTCTGTTTTTATCCAGTTGTAGGGATTGAATTGTATTTGAATATTATTTGCCCTGACTTGAAATACCACCTGCATATGCAGGTTAGTGCTGGTATAATTGGAGCTGTGCAGGTATTTCTGGTGTCTACCTGCACAGATTGTTACTAGCTGTTACTACCTATAAAGTATAAAAGAAAAAAATAGCAATGGTTTCTGAACAATTTTAGTATGATTCATACTTCCTAAATTCAGAGTGGTGCAGGTAAAATTTGTCTGGTGCAGGTAATTTTCAATGTTACCTGCACCGGTGCAGGTATGCAGAAAAAAGGATTTCGAGCCCTGTAAGACACAGCTATGTCTGTTGGAGGAAGGGGTGGTGTGTGTCATTCATGCCTCTGTAAAGAAAGAGAAACATCAACATAAAAGGCTTGTTAAGCTTCCAAGGCGGGTTTACTTTAACCGAAACAGGGTCATTCACTCAAACGTCCGGTTATTGACCTGTATCCTAACAAAAAACGTAGGTATTTGTACATCAGGTGCGTTCCATTTGCAGTGGGTTTTTTTATAGTTTAGTACATTTTATAGTAGAGTACACGTAAGAAGTCGAGCGTTTCTATTGGGATTGTTGAGGGTAGAATTTTTTATTTTTTTTTGGTTTTATTGAATATTTTGACCTGCAGGTCATAAAAACATTTTGTAATCTGGGTCAGGGAATTGTTTTTCTAACAAAGACCCGTCCCTCGCGCAGGTGAGGTCCGGTTGCCATGGACGGATTCGGTTTCCGTAGAGTAAATATTTGTGGATCTCTCCCCTCAAAGGGAGAGATGTGGGGAGAGATTTAAGGTCTCTTCCCGAGTCCAACTTTGGTGTGTTTGAATTCTGTAACTTAGACCAGTGCATGCCAGGAACAGGCATAAGGGAAAACATGCTGTGTTTTCTTGTTTCAGTCCTGAAAAAAAAATTTGGGATAGTAGGGAGGGAGGGATTAAGAGATTGTAGGGATTATCTTCTTTTTTTACACTCTGGCCTAAACTCAAGTGGCACAATACAAGAGAGTAAAATTGAAATGCATGATGACACTTATGTTTTTAATGTAAACCTTGCAGAATGGTTACAAATCTGTGGATACATTTATCCTTTATTAGATAGGACAAGCAGTTTTTCTTGACTTACAGTTTTTGGCCCACACCCCCAAAAATAGGCTGGTGTCAGTTTTTCTAGGGTCGGGAAAACAGGAAACACAACTTTCTTTCCTTGGCCACAGGGTTAAAACTATAAAAAGGATCTTCATAGAATGAAAAAGGGAGGATGCATCCTAACTGGAAGAGCCTAGATCTTGTGCATTCCCTTACACTTAACTGGACCGGTAAATGAATGAATGAAGACCTTTATTGTACATACATACCCACTGGGTTCAGTACAGGTCACAACAAATGATACAACATGATACAATGAATCTACACTACTCAAGAATCGTATTCTACTGCGTACATTCGGCTTCTTCTCGTTTCTTTGTGATATTGAACATGTAAGAACTGAGGAATATGAATTTGTCTATAATACTTAGTTGTATGAAGTGGGGGAACATGGATTCTATTAATCTGCAGAGTTCAGCTCTCTCTTTCTTATACAAGCTACATTCCACTACAAAATGATGTTCGTCTTCTAACTTGTCTAGATTGCAGTATGGTGAATGTGTATTCCTCCGGAGTCATAAAATACACAATAAATCACTCTGATTGTCCTGGCTGTGAGTTTTTCACACCTGTGGGGTCCTGTTGTTGGTAGGATTGTTTCTCACCTGGTTCTGAATTGGACCTGGTGTGAACAGAAGTGTGTATTCAGTGCTGACACATGTGTATTAACTATTAAGCGAAGCATTTTGTTTTGTCTTCCATTTTTGTGAAAAAGAGCATGGAATTTATTTTGACAGGATTAAAAAAAAAGCTAGAAAAATCACCGAAATGTTGAAATCTTCGTGTTGTTATGAAAAAAAAAGTAATTCAACTGCTTGTGCTTTCAAGAACAGTTGGTAAAATTTTCATCAAGTAGCCAACCAAAAATAACAATATTAACAAAATTTACAAAATAGTTGAGGCACTAATTTTCCTTGACAATCTTACAAAATGAGCCTTCGTAGAAGATCCAGCAAGCCCTGACAAGATGGCAGTGAAGGAATTTCAGTGGGCCTCTCACAGGCCAGGGCCTCTTAGGGTGATGTCAAACGCTCCACACAAAAACAATTGGTAGTATTGTCATCAAGTAACCAGTAAAAATGTTCCTGTTTTTTTTAATTATCAATATCCTCTTGAAAATCTTACAAAAAGAGCTGTAGTAAAACTTACTAAAAGATCCACCAAGCCCTGAATAGACACTACTAAGATAGGCAGTGTAGGAATTCTGTAGGGCTCCTTACAGAGTGATGATAAAATGTTCCACACAAAAACAAATTCGTCATCAAGTTACCAGTTAAAATGTTTCTGTTTTTTTCTTATTTTCCACTTGAAAATCTCACAAAGAAAGTCATAGTAACAGATTCAACCACCCCAGAATAGATGGGCAGTGTAGGAATTGGGGAGGGCCCCTTACAGGGTGATGATATAATGCTCTACACAAAAACAATTTTTAGTTACCAGTTAAAATGTTTCTGTTTTTTCTTATTTTCCTCTTGAAAATCTTACAAAAGGAGCCATAGTAAAAGATCCAACCACCCCAGAATAGATGGGCGGTGTAGGAATTGGGGAGGGCCCCTTACAGGGTGATGATATAATGCTTTACACAAAAACAATTTTTCATAAAGTTACCAGTAAAAATGTCCCTGTTTTTTTCTTATTTTCCTCTTGAAAATCTTAGAAAAGAAAGTCATAGTAACAGATTCAACCACCCCAGAATAGATGGGCAGTGTGGGAATTCAGGAGGGCCCCTTACAGGGTGATGGTATACCTCTCCACACAAAAACAACTGCTCAAGCAGTTAAAATTTTCAAGCAGTTAAAATTTTCCTGTTTTTTCTTATTTTCCTCTTGAAAATCTCACAAAAGGAGCCATAGTAAAAGATCCAACCACCCCAGAATAGATGGGCAGTGTAGGAATTGGGGAGGGCCCCTTACAGTTACAGGGTGATGATATAATGTTCCACACAAAAACAATTCGTCATCAAGTAAACAGTAAAATTGTTCCTGTTTTTTTTAATTTTCCTCTTGAAAATCACACAAAAGGAGCCTTCGTAAAAGATCCAACCACCCCAGAATAGATGGGCGGTGTAGGAATTCAGGAGGGCCCCTTACAGGGTGATGATATAATGTTCCACACAAAAACAATTCGTCATCAAGTTACCAGTTAAAATATTTCTGTTTTTTTCCTATTTCCCTCTTGAAAATCTCACAAAAGGAGCCATAGTAAAAGATCCAACCACCCCAGAATAGATGGGCGGTGTAGGAATTCAGGAGGGCCCCTTACAGGGTGATGATATAATGCTCTACACAAAAACAATTCGTCATCAAGTTACCAGTTAAAATGTTTCTGTTTTTTTCTTATTTCCCTCTTGAAAATCTTAGAAAAGAAGCCATAGTAAAAGATCCAACCACCCCAGAATAGATGGGCAGTGTGGGAATTGGGGAGGGCCCCTTACAGGGTGATGATGATGTAATGCTCCGCCAGCGAGCCAGGGGCCCAGACACCTGATTTGGATACCGCAGAGACAGGGTCTAGACTGGTCACATGACCTGTGACGTCATCAACAGGGCGGGGCACCCGAAAGCTTGCCCCAGTTTTGGCCCCCAGAGTGACCAGAGGACCTTTGTCCAAGTTTGGAGTGGTGGACAGAGAAGAGTCTTGTTTCATGCAGCAGGGTACAGCAGGGTTGAGCAGCTTTAGTGTTGGGGACATTTCGAAGTGGTTCCAACGTGAAAATGTCATTTGATTTTGTATAATGTTGTTCTAAAATTTTACTTATGTTTTACTTCAAGCGGGTTGATTTTCAAGACATTTGTTCCTTGGGGCTCTGGTGGGGGGTTTCTGAACACTTTGCATCTTCACATAAAGCTGGGAAAAATTCAGACTTGAAACATTTGTCTGATTTTTTCACCCTCTTGTGGTTGCATAACCAAGAATCTACCCAAAAGAAATGCCATCAAACCGCAAGAATTTGTTTGTGACGTTCCCAAGGTTTTTCCGTGACTAGTCTACACCAGCACGGGAATGTTGTCCCCCTCTGGACAGGAGCCAGAAAAATCCAGCCCCAGAAAAATCCAGCCCCTGATTAAGAAGACACCCAAAAACACTGTAAAAAGAACATGGTAAACAAACATGTTTTGATCCAGGCAGGTGCCTCGTGGTAAATCATTGACCAGCTCTGTCGCCTGCAGGAGTGTTTGCTCCACGGCGCGTAAAGAAAAACCTGGTAACGTGACGACACGGCGGGTTCGCGTCAATCATGTCAAGGTCAATCGTGCCAAGGTCGTTTATTGTCGAGCGGTTGCGCACTGTTCTATGCCTGGTCACGTATGCCTTCTGAAAAATGCTGCTCGGTAAACCGTGCTTAACAATCCTATATACCGGAATGGAATACGCTTTAGGTTCTATCTTATAAGGTAGACTGAAGCATGCTTGAAATACTGTGCAAACCAGAGTGTATATATGTCGTTCAAACATGTTGTTTAGTACGGAAGAATGTTGTTTGTTAAATCACGCCAAACAGTTGTGGATCGAACGTTGTAAAGCTAGAAATAAACACTGTTAAAAGGACAAGCATACAATCTTATCTTGAGTTGTAACTTTCCGATCAGTCTGTGTAAACTAAAGTGTATTTATAGGGACGTAACGTATTACTTTGGCCCAGAACTTGGCCTGGTGCATTGCCCGTAGAGTCAACGTCATTGCATCAGCGCAAGTCCGCAGGGATCAAAGTTTCCAGTCAAGCAAAGTTATACAAACTCTGCAATAGACAAGGTGACCACCTTCATATGTTTAATGAATGAAGGCCTTTCTTGAACATTTTTGCCACACTGGGCTAAGTACAGGTCACAACAAGACATGTTGAAGAGATAGAGTTAACAGATACAACATGAAACTATTGTTCATAAATAACTTCAACTCCTCGCTTTTCAGTTACAGTGGAGATACAGATATGTTTTATGATCAATGGTTTGTTTTAAAGGATCTCCTGGCCAATGTAGCCTCTTTTTTGTGATCCCTTCGATAGTTTTTCCCATTGACAAGCCTAAGAATCTGTCTATACTGACGACCTGTCCACACAGACCAGTTCCCAGACTGGTCTTCTTAGACAGTGGTGACCGTGCACCAACCTGTAGCATTCTTATGTGCAAGTCTAAAATGACTACAGTCAAACCTGTATTAGGGGCCACCTGTCCATAGTGGCCACTTTTTGTCGGTCCCTTGGGTATTTTATCTACAAGTTACCACCTCTATACAGAGGCCACCTGTCTATAGTGGCCAAATTTGTCCGGTCCCTTGAGTGGCGGCTATAGACAGGTTTGACTGTATTTTTTAATTTTTTTATTCAGCATTGGTTTGGGTGTGGTATAACATTGGTTTCGGGTGTGGCTGTATTTTTTTTTGTGGTTGCAGTCATACATGCGCGTGTATGTAGAATCGCTCCTGACACAATCTGTTGTGACTGTTATAATTTATGGGGTGTCTGTGCTCTGGACTGCATTCCTGCACTGGGCAGTCAGCATTCCCCTGTGCATGTGTTAGACAGGTCAGCTGAGGTGACTGAATCTGTAGCTTTGTGGGTATGCCTGGTGACTCCCAGGCCTGCGCTGGTACATGTATCGCAAATGCAGGGCTCTAGCCAGCTCGAAATTTTTTTCCGTCAGCCAATGCCCATTGTCGCAAAAACACTATTCCAGGAGTTAGAGAGACTGAACTGAGACCTTGAAAAACGGGTTTTAATGAGATTACCGTATGCGAAAGGGCACCGACACACATTGTGAACAATCATAACAATAGCAAAACAAACAGTGTGTGGCTTTACGGCCGTGGACGGCATCCCCAAGCCGCCTGTAGCTAATGCACCAAGGATTTTTGTCTGTCAAGGGTGACGGATTGGTTGTAAAATTTTTCCGTCGCACGCAGCAAATTTCCGAATTTCCGTCAATTGACGGAAAAACGGACGCTGGCTAGAGCCATGCTCAAATGTAGAGTAAATACATTTTGTTTCATACTTCTATATTAGAAACACTAGGAAAATGTGAAAGATCTTCTCTGCTTTCAAGCTGTTATTCCAATTTAGCATTATTTCGTTAAACCTGTACAAGTGAGCACCCTTACAGAATGGCCAATTTGACCCCTTTTAATATTCACCAGGTGTATTTTGCAGCCAGTAGGTACCCAATTTATGAGTAATGAGGCTGATTAACGTGGTCGAGGCACCTCCTCGAGCACGGGACCCCCGTTTTACGTCCCTCCTGGAAGACGATTTTGTGGAAAGCTTCGTGAGGCTACAGCAATCCGGTCTCCCTTGGTTGGGGTTTTTTTGGTGGTCCCGCAGATACTTTTCCCCATTGACGCAAGCAGTAAGAAACCTGGCAATAGTGACAACCTGTCCATAAAGACCAGAGTGGTCTTCTTTGGCAGTTTGACTATACTGTAGTTCCTCATTGTTTCAATCGGATGAGTGTGAATCGGGAGCCAATAGATTAGATTGGCATAGATCCAGACTGAACGGAAACCGATGGAAACTGCTAATTATCCAAAGTTATTATCATTCCCCTGTGTGTTCGTTTGGGGCAATTTGACTGACTTCTAGTTCTTCATTATTGTATCTTACAATCTTAGACTAAGTTAGAGTCCATAGGTCAGATTGCTGCGGCTGCAGACCAAACGGAAACTGCTAATTATCCAAAGTTATTATCAATCTCCTTTTTGGACAATTTCACTGTATTCTAGTTCTTCATTATTGTATCTTACAATCTTAGACTAAGTTAGAGTCCATAGGTCAGATTGGTATGGCTTCAGACCAAACAGAAACCAACGGAAACTGCTAATTATCCAAAGTTATTATCATTCCCCTGTGTGTTCTTTTGGGGCAGTTTGACTGACTTCTAGTTCTTCATTATTGTATCTTACAATCTTAGACTAAGTTAGAGTCCATAGGTCAGATTGTTGCGGCTTAAGACCAAACGGAAACCGATGGAAACTGCTAATTATCCAAAGTTATTATCATTCCCCTGTGTGTTCTTTTGGGGCAGTTTGACTGACTTCTAGGTCTTCATTATTGCTTCTTACAATCTTAGACTAAGTTAGAGTCCATAGGTCAGATTGGTGTGGCTTCAGACCAAACAGAAACCAACGGAAACTGCTAATTATCCAAAGTTATTATCATTCCCCTGTGTGTTCTTTTGGGGCAATTCGACTGACTTCTAGGTCTTCATTATTGCTTCTTACAATCTTAGACTAAGTTAGAGTCCATAGGTCAGATTGGTGCGGCTAACGGAAACCGACGGAAACTGCTAATTATCGAGGCATCCAGTCAGGAAGGATGCTGTGTCTCCCGACTTGTCTACCTGACATGACTCCGGGCCACAAAATTCCCCGCAACCAGAAATGTCTGATAATTGTCTGCATCCTGTCCAGCCAACCCAACCTACAGAAATTCTGTGTAGACCTCAGGACTGCCCTGTCTGGCAAGGAAATGCGTAACCCATGTGTCATACTAAGGAATGCGGGAGGAATCCCTCCACACTTCACCCCGAGTGACCTCTTGGGGGAGCTTCTTAGAATTATCTTGCCGTCGTCTACGAAGTTTATGGTCTTATTATTGAACGCCTTTCAAGTTACCCTGTCTCTGTCTGCCTTGGTCACGCAAACAGGACCCAACTGGAAGTGAAAGGTATCAGAAACTACACAGCTGTCTCCTCTCAATCCAGCATGGCAGCCGCCCACTTCAGGGGGAGGGTGGACGCCTCCCGGAACAGCCATGGCATGCCTGTCTAGCCAATCAGCTCGCACTCCCCTGACACAAACCCAAAATAAAATTAGGAGAAAAAAATCTTGTCACAGGCAAGGTTCATTGAAGGTTTCAGACGTGGTTTGGAACTTATTTGTGAGCAATTTGTATATCATTTTTTTTTACAGTGAATGTAAAAGATCTAGTATTGATATTCATTCACATATTTGTGTGAAGGCATGAACGAAACCCAGAAAACCTGTCCCCCTTCCTGGCCTCAGAGTCAGAACATCCTAGTTTTATCAGGGAATCACTGTGGTGCCAGGCAGGTTTGGGCCAAACCAAGTTATTTTCTTGGTTCCTGGGTTTATGACAAAAAGGAGGAAATTCTGCACTGGAATGAAATACCAGATTTAGTCCAAGGGAATGTCCGTACCTTAATAAGTCTTTAACTTGGTATACACAGTTTCTTTTCCCCTAAAATATTGGAGCACATTGAAAGAAATGTTTGAGGCCTGAATGTGTACAAAAACCCAGAATATGCATTGTAGCGGCCCAAATTATGTGCTAAAACGTCTGGAGATTCGCTTGGCTTGTAACCTTGACCACTGCGTCCTGCTGACTAGCATTGGGACTGGGTTGTCACGCAAGGGTAGGGAGGGGGGGGGGGACAGGGGGGACGACAGGGGGGGCCTAGAAGGGGGGGGGGGATCTAGCCTAAAATCCGTTTTACATTTTAGTAAATGAAAATCTTTTCTTACGGTACATATGGATCATTGTTATACAGTATGCTGTAGTGACAAGTATTTGCAAGGTGAATATTAGGGACAGAGTATTAGGGACAGAATATTGGGGACAGAATATTGGGGACAGTGAGTTCTACAATACAGTTAGATGTACTGAAAGAAAATCTTGTTTTCACATGGTGTAAATGGTGGGAATTAAGTATAATAGATATTTCACAATTCTTGTATCACAAACTTTGAAACCTTGCAGTGAAAGTGATAGAAACAAAATACAATATTGATATTTCTTGTCTATCACAAAGTTCCAAACCTTGCAATCGTCTTGGAGATAAAATACAATTTTCATGTTTCTTCTATAACACAAACTCCGAACCCTTGTTCTATAACTGTTCTATAAAAAAAAAAGTGTTAGAAACAAAAATAACATTTATATGTCTATTATCACAAACTTTGAACCCTTCCAATCAAAGTGTTACAAATATAATACAAAGTTTATATTTCTTGTATAGTGCAAGCTTGGAACCATTGCTCTCTAAGTGTAAGAAACAAAATACAACATTCTTATTTCTTGTATCACAAACTTCGAACCATTGCTATCAAAGTGTTGAAAAAGAAAATCCAATATCTCTAGACATAATAAGTCTTGTCAGTTGGTGTGGAAGTTTCCTTGCTGATGTGTTTCTTCTTGGCGCCCGTGACCCTTCCCCGCGACCCCTGCCCGACCTAAAGTGACGGTGCCTGGCACTACCAATTATCCCCAGTCAGCCAGGCTGTCAGTCATCCTCTCCCGCCAAGGCCACTGCCATCGTTACCCCGCCTAACGAGCGCAGCGGCTAACGAGGGCAGGGAAGATCTTGGGATCCTGATCAGAGACAAGCTGACTATGAAGGAACGGATTTTAAGACATCTCGTTTCATCACCAAAGTTCTGGATAGAGTAGACTTCAGGTCTCTTTCCAAAGGGCCAGGGCTGGAGTTAGAATGTAGCGGTTGACTTGAAAGTGAGGCGAGAGCTATGGAATTTGTTTTTCACTGACTTGGGAAAAAATAGCCAAACTGGAACTTTAATATGACAACAGAATCAGAGAGAATTTTGTCTGTGCCTTAGTATACATCTTGTCGCCTTGCTGAAGGTCTACCCTGAGATATATGAGAATCCAGAAAATGAATTTTGTCTTGCCTGACATTGATGTAAGAACTAAGTCCCATGTTTTGTCTACAGTGTACCCACACCCAAGTACAAGTCTTGCTTTGCATACCAGAGAAATGCAAATGGTAAAAGCAGACTTTGTACTTTTTGAATTTCATTTGGAAGTTAAGTAAAGTTAGATGTAAATCATTCAAATTATTGTCTTTCAATCATAATCTGAACACCTTGTTTTTCTCTCGGTCTGCACAAGTGTCTTGTTACCAATAGTCAAGGTCCTTTTGATGACTTAGTCGGACATTTTGCATATCGATAGTTTAAGAGGTGTCAAAAACCTTCGCCACATTGGAAACACTTACTATAACCACTTTAAGGAGTATCCTGTCCTACTGACTCCTGTCCTGTGCTGAAGTTCATTCATTGTTATTGCCAAAGTAGAGCCTAACTTGGCAAACTTCCTAGTTCCCTTCCCCTGACTGTGGCCAGATTGTAGCGAACACGCATGCCTCGGTCCCTGCCAGTTACATGTGGGGAAAAGGCAAAAGGTGGCTACCCTGTCACTGTTTAGTCAATAGTCAAACTGTACAGTCAGCCAGGGCATGTAAGGACTAGGTCCAGCTGGCCTTCGTACAGCAAACACTGCTGCATATGGAACATTCATTTTTAGATCCTACGTAAAAGGCAGTTGGTCGAGCCACCCTGATTCGATTTCTTCCACTCTGTCAATCTTCCGGACACTTTCTTGGTCTGGGAACAGAAATCTGCTTGTTGGGATGGATGGAGAAATTTATAATGTCCGTCTGAAAGAATTAACTGTTAAGCCACTTCGATTTGATTTCCTTCCACTCGATTAATCTTCAGGACACTTTCTTGGTCTTGAAATGGAAATCTGCTTCTTGGGATGGGTGGAGAAATTTATAATGTCTATCTGAAAAAGAACAGAATGAATTAGAATCATTCATAAGGGAATGTAATGAGTAGATAAGATAAGGGTAGAGTAGAGTAGAGTAGAGTAGAGTAGAGAAGAGTAGAGTAGAGTAGAGTACATTTAAGTTCAGAAGAGAGTACAGTGTAGTGTGAAGGAGAGTATAGTAAAGTGTGTGTGTATATAGTGAGTAGAGTATCGGACCGGTGGGAAATAGATATAGAGTAGAGATAGGAACTATAGACTCTGGTGTTGGTTCTCCATGTTTGAAATGCATCTTTGTTCTCTCTGAATTCTCCAGTGCTTAAAGTTGTACACCACTCAGTGTTTTCTTTTCGTATGTTTTTGCTTTGAGAGTTCATTTTCTACCAAGTAACATGTGGTAATGTTGTCACAGAAGTATTTTTAGGTTAGTACGCAGGGAGAGAGAAGGGATAAGACTTGAAGCAGTTTTTACATCGGACACGTTCGGTACGGTCCCCTAGTCACGTTAGGGCCTTAACCTCAAAACAGGAGGGCGAATCGGACCGATTCTGGCGCCAGAAAGACGGGGCTGGCGAGGTTGTCGCAACATCAGCGGTCCCTCAGATACCAGTCAGCAGTGGTAGATTTCCCTGTTGGGGTTTCAGCGTTGGACTAGTTCCAAGCGGGGCAGATGTGTTGTTGACGGAAACACGAGCTATTTTCAAGTGCAAGTGATGGCTTTCTTGTGCTGAGCTGGGGCTTCCAGAAGGTGCTGTATTGGCAACAACGAGCACTTGAACTTGGAATGCTGTACAAGGGTGAAGGGCCTTACGGTGGGCAAGTGGTGCAGGGCGACTTGGTCTCGTGGTCAGACCATTGGCTGAGAATCGAAAGGTTTTGGGTTAGACTCCCTAGCAAGCCACAATGTGGTGTCTGTGGGAAAGGCTCTTCACACCTATTTCCTCACTCCAAGTCAAAAATGAGTACCTAGTTTTGAGTAGGGATGTCCCTCAGGTGTCCAGTGTTTTGGGGAGAGCCACACGTAGGTGTCCATCTCGGTGTGAGTGGATCAAACCTTACAGTCTCATCTAACACAGCTTGCACTTACTGTACTAAACTTGCTTGTTATGCCTAAGACTAAAGACAGTCAATTGGATGTCCCAAACAAGCAATAAAAGGAATCGGTTGTAGTTTTGAATCAAGATGTAGGTTTGAAGTAGGGCAGTCGCAAGGTTTGAATTTTCCTCCATACCACTCATTATTTGGAGACTATGTTGTTATTTCTTGTCATTTTAGCCTGTTCAATGTCATGAAAGTCAGTTTTTTGGGATGGATGGGATTAATTTTTTTCTGTCCCAACAAGCAAATATCCTTCCCAGGATGAAGGGTAGGGTCTTGTAGCCTGGTATCCAGCTGTAATCTAGCTCCCGAGTCTCCGTAATTGCGGAGAGGACAGAAGAGACTCAGGAGCTATATTACGGCTGGATACCAGGCTAAGGGTCTTGGAGACAGCATTAGTTTGAGTGGAGAGAAAGTGTTAATCACCAGAGAGACTGTCTGGCTGTGAAAGACCGTCCAGAGCGGCTCCATCCCGGGTCTGTAGTGGGAGGTGATGTTTAGTCTGTTGTTGCATGTTTGGTCTGCCAGTGGCGGCTGTTGTGACCAGGACACAAGACGAGGAGGGGAAGCCGTGCCTGGAGCCTTAAGATGCGGCTAACCTCAGACTGTCTTATGATGAAGATAAGGAGGAAGAATCAGCTGGCACAATGTCAAGACCTGTCTCAAGGTCGAGGAGGTCATGGGGTCTACCCCCCTCCCGCTTCAGCCACAACAAGTCAAGTTGTTGGTTTTCACTCCTTCAGAATGTAATGATATTTATTGTCTTGTCTTGTCTTGTCTTGTAAGTAAGCAGAAAAGGATAAGACTGCTTTTGACAACCAAATCAGCATGCATTTTTGAATAGCACAACCCTTTGCTGTTTGTCTGGCTCTGAGATATTTCAGCAACTGAGTCACCATTCTGATGATATTCTGATGAAGATATGTAATTAATTGGAATATCAACTTTCTGGCGGGCCCTTACTTAAATGATCTTCCCCCAATCCTGACTACCGTAACCACTTATTTACGAAGGCCAGATTTTATCAGTCCCCTGAGCGGTCTTTTTTCTATGTAGTTGTCAAGATGCTGGATTCTCTCTTCAGATTCTAGAAGCCTCCTTGACCTTGTCACTGTCTTATCTCAAGAATCAGCCTCCCTGGCTTTCAAGAAACGTCAGCAGTCAAAGACACAGACACAACCGCCACTCTTTCCCTGGGAAAGGAGCCAAGTTCGTTCTTAGAAAAATCCTCCCTGACAGCGAAAACAAGGTCGTTTCTCCATCTGCACCTGAGACAAGGGTAGAACAGGAGGTCAGAGGTCAGGGTGCCACGCCCCGGGAGTGCACCAGGAATGCGGTAAACAGGAAAGTCGAAAGCCTTCGGTTGGTGCCCCTAATGAACTGGCCTCGCGCCTTGGAGACACTCCAGGTTTTTAAGACATGCTTCTTGGAAAGATTCCAGGTTTTAAGATATGCTTCTTGGAGAGATTACAGGAAAGTCGAAAGCTTTCATTTGCTGCCCTCAATGAACCAGCCTTGCGTCTTGGAGACACGCCATGTTTTTAAGACATGCTTCTTGGAGAGATTACAGGAAAGTCCAAAGCCTTCATTTGCTGCCCTCAATGAACCAGCTTGGCGTCTTGGAGACGCTCCAGGTTTTTAAGACATGCTTCTTGGAGAGATTACAGGAAAGTCCAAAGCCTTCAGTTACTGCCCTCAATGAACCTGCCTTGCGTCTTGGAGACACGCCAGGTTTTTAAGACATGCTTCTTGGAGGAATTCCAGGTTTTGAGACTTGAAGGAGTTGGCAGTGCCTCCTCCAAGGAGACGGCATGTGCCTGGGAGTCTCTGAGGTTGCATAACTGCAGTGTGGGCCTGTTTTGAGTTTAAACAACTGTTACAAAGCTCTTCTACAACGGCTGTGATACACAGTGAGTGTCCAGAGTTGCAAAATATGTAATGTCAAACCTGTACAAGCAACGACCTGTACATACTACCTGGTCATCTAACCATTAGAAGATTTGCCCATTGACACAGTCCTTTCTGTAGTGACCACCTGTCCACGTAGATTAGATGTCACAGGATTCCTTAGTGGTCTTCTTTGGAAGGTTTGACTGTATCAGTGTATGTATGTATTGGTCCCTGTGTGGCCTTCTTAGACAGGTTTTAATGTATGTATCAGTTTTCTAAGTTTTTTTTTCAGGTTTGACTGTCAATACATTACTGTAAATGTTTTTAAGTTCGAGGGGATTTAATTTCGCGGTAGCGGGAAAAAGGACTTTTCGCGGTGGATTTAAGTTCGCGGTAACACCATAGACTGCAATCTAATATCATAGTAAAAAATGTTCGCGGTGGTTTTGAATTCGTGGTCACTGCGAAAACTGCGAATATTAATCCACTGCGAACATTTCTGCATTTACAGTAATGCCCTAAGTGGTCTTAGTAGACAGTTTGTCTGTATGTGTAGGTCCCCTAAGTGGTCCTCTTGGGCAGGTTTGGCTGTAGGTTGAAATCTAGCCAAATGAAGTCAAAGACAATCTAACAAAACATTTAGAGTGCCGCCGACAAACAGGAGACCCTGTTTTCGTACGTCGACCCTTGCCCGCGGGATTATCGCGAAAGTTCCCGCAGGTGAGCGGGCACGTATTCGGGGCGGCGGTCGACAAACACGGCTTATCTCGGCGCAAACACCCCCCGTCCTGCTTAAGTACAAGTTTGTTCAATCTGGTCTCAAGTAGTGGGGGTAAACACTACAAATCTTAAGTCTGCGTAGATATGTGTGCTAGAAATTGTTATTTTCCGCTTTTTGAAAATGGAATACAGTAGAAGCCGCTTAATTGCACGGCCCATTTGCCAGTGAATTTCGTGCAATTATTCGGCTGGTGCAATAATGCGAAGTTATTTAGCTGGACCGCACCGGTTTGGGATTCGGGGATTCCGTGCAGTTAACAGAAGTGTGCGTTAATCCGTTGTGCAATTAACTGGCTTCTACTGTATTGGCATTTTTTAAAGGAGATTGTTCAAAGCAAGGTCATTAGACCACTTCAAGGCAATGAACTAAGAAGTTGGAATTAATACATTTTACAAGGAGATAGCTGTGGACATTTGTTTTGAAGGCTGGTAGGTTGTAGACAGGAGGGGAACAGTTGTTGTCAAGAGTTCATAGTTTGCCAGTACGGGGAAATAGATGTCATATTATCTATTCACATGCGGTTGGTAAAATACACATGCAGAATCATATAATTTCAGTAGTAACGTTGGTTCACCTTTATCCGTAAGGGTAACCTTTATCCGTTCTTTTTAAGAACAATGTACTGAGGGATATCAAGTCGACAGATGATGGTTTCAAACTGCAGTACAAATGTATGTTGAAATTAGTACAGTTTAAAAGTTACAGCCCATCAACTTGATATCCCTGGATACCCTGTTTAGCAACACAACGGATATAGGTTACCCCGCGTATAAAGGTGAACTAACGTTACACACGAGAGCTGTTGTAACCACAAATACAGCAGTACAGGAAATTCCGCCAACAAGCCTGTGGGCAGTGGATTATACCCCCTAGAAAGTAGTAGCACACCAACCCAATGAAGCCCCTTGTCTGCCACAGTTTGATATTTTACAGTGAGGTCTGTCTGCCTAAATGATGGGGTGGCCACCGTAGATGGAGAGGGGCCACACAAGGTGGAACCTATGATAACTGTCTGTACCCCAACTTGGGGCTATGTTTAAGGGTTACAAATAAGCCTGAAACATAGATCTTGGAGGAAAAACATGAATCTGATACTATTTGTTATCTGAAACCATGTGTACCAATGTACAGACATTCCCTCCCCTCTGTTTTCATGTTAATTTTCCTCTTCAACTTAATTGCTTGTAAGTCTTAAAACCAACAAATCACGCTGCTTTGGCCAAAGGTTTATAGCTTGACATGTTTCTTCATGAAGCAGACATGACCAAAGATACATTTATGATGTCCAGTGTCCAGTCCTCGATCGAGGCAGGGATGTTAAAACATTGTAGATGGAGGCCCCCCTCCCGATCTATTCCAGGCCTGGGGGCTGTTCCGTTTACCGGCCGTCCCTCCCCAGACCTGTGTTGTTTACCAGAGATGGGTTGACTGGGGCGCTGGTATGCAGGTCAGGGCAGACCCCGTCCAACAGGTGTCTTTGTGTTGGGGACTGGCCAGCAGGCGCGGGTTTTGGAGTGGTCAGGACCAGGGTTGTAGCCAGCCCCAAATCATTTTCCGGCCCCTCGATTTCGAAAGGCTTTGGCGCAGTGTTCCTAGGGGGGTCTGGGAGCATACTCGTAAGGAAAAGTTTGAAATCTAGACCATCTGAAAGGCTATTTCCTATATTTTGAGGGTTAAATTTTGCTCACAGAGGACGGAATGGGTAAAGATTTTTTCTGACCCCAGCTTCAAAATTCGGAAGGACGGGTGCTGGCTACAACCCTGGGTCAGGGCACTGTGGTGTTGTCGTGTTGAATGATGCAATGGTTTCTGATATGTCACTGAAGTCTATCGTTAAAAATATTCAGGGCAAAACGAAGCATATTTTTTATCTACCAGGAGTAGAGAGGTTAGGGCTTGGGGGTAGGTTTGGAAGGGATTTGTATGTTTGTGAAAATAGGCCCAAAAAATCAAGCTTGTATTGATAAAATTAGCAAATTTTATTTTTTTTACCAGCGATGAGTGTTAAGGGCTTTGTGGCTGTCCACATATCTCCATCAAGTGCTATCCTGAGAAATTGAGAGTTTTATAGTGATGTAGGTATGGGAAGGGTGAAACTTGTCGGAATGTCCAAAAACAAGCAAGTTAAAGTTTTCACAATATTTGCTAAATTTAAAAAGATGCTTCATACAATGTCTGCAGTGCAACCTGCACAAGCCCTATGAAGATGAGATTGTGTGGTATGCAGGGCCCTTGTCCATGGTTATAAACATAGCAGCAAGTTATGTTTGACTGCCAACGAACCTTCCAGAACCCAGGCCACCTCAGCTGCCCCCACAAGAATGTGTTTTCCAACTGTAGGTTGTTTTTGGCAGGGTATAGCCTACACATGCTGGCTTCAGGCCAAAAATCTGTGTGCCATGGCTCCAGGGCAGGGAGGGAGGGGTCGGTGTGACGCACTGTTCTTGTTGTTGTGGTCTGTCTTTCCCTTCCACTAACATTCAGGTCAATGGATGCGCTAAATGTCAAACTGGTTACCAGGGTTCATGCGGCGTGCGAGTCGCAAAGACTACTCTAATCAAACGCGGCAGCTTATGTTAAAGTTGTGGGAAAGGTTACGGTGTTTCTTTTGGTAGTCCCTTCCTTCCACATTGGTACACTCAGGTCGATGGATGCTCTAATTGTCAGGCCAGTTACAAGGGTTCAGGCGACTTGAAAGTCATTAAGACTACTCTAACCAAACGCGGCAGCTTATGTTAAAGTTCTGGGAAAGATACAGTGTTTCTTTTGGTCTGCCTCTTCCTTCCACTCTGGTACATTCAGGTCAATGGACGTTGCAAATGTCAAACTGGTTACCAGGGTTCACACAGCGTGCCAGTCGTAAAGTCTCGTGCGTACGTACTCCAACCAAATGTGGCAGCGCACGTAAAAGCCTTGGGAAAGAACAGAGTATGTTTCTTTTGGTCTGTCTCCCTTCCACATTTAGGCCAATGGATACTCCAAATGTCGGTTGGCTACCAGGGTTTAGGTGGTGTGCGAGTTGTAAAGCCATGTGCGTACTCTAACCAAAAGTTCTGGGAATGGACATGGAGTTAGTTTTGGTTTGTCTCCTTTCCACATTTAGGCCAATGGATACTCCAAATGTCAGTCGTTACCAGGGTTCAGGCGGCATACAAATCATAAATCCTTGTGCGTACTCTGACCAAAAGTTCTGGGAAAGGGCATGGAGTTAGTTTTGGTCTGTCTCCTTTCCACATTTAGGCCAGTGGATGCTCCAAATGTCGGTCGGCGACCAGGGTTTAGGTGGTGTGCGAGTTGTAAAGCCATGTGCGTACTCTAACCAAAAGTTCTGGGAATGGACATGGAGTTAGTTTTGGTCCGTCTCCTTTCCACATTTAGGCCAGTGGATGCTCCAAATGTCAGTCGTTACCAGGGTTCAGGTGGCGTACAAATCATAAATCCTTGTGCGTACTCTAACCAAAAGTTCTGGGAAAGGGCATGGAGTTAGTTTTGGTCTGTCTCCTTTCCACATTTAGGCCAGTGTATGCTGCAAATGTCAGGCCGATTACTGCAAGATGTAAAGACCTGTGCGTACGTACATTTGTACTCAAACCAAACGTGGCAGCGCAGGTTAGAACTCTGGGAATAGAAATAGGGTGTGTCGTGCAGTTTAGCCATTCGTGTGGCTTGTTGTAAACCATGAATTCTTTTGTGTACATGTGTACATTTTTCAATTATCCACGTATGAAAAAAGAAGTTGTATCGCATACCTCTTTGTGTGTGACTGTGAACATAATAACACCAGAAGGTCTGAATGGATTGACACGATATTTGGTATGTGGGTATGTCTTCTAAGTATCTGACTTCTATTATAAACCGTAGCTTGAATATTAGACTTCAGCGATGTTAAGTGCATGTCTGATTTTAATAGAGTTGGGTTTGTTTTGGGAAAGAGAGATTAGCATGTAAGAGAGATAAAAACAGCTGGAGGGTACGTTAGACAAAACAAGGTGTTAACGATGACAACGTTTGTCCGGGTGGAAATTCTAGCTGTTGGGAACACGGGGGTCACCAGTCGAATCGCACCCTGGGTGTAAATGACAGGCCTCGTTAGGGAGAAGGGTCGTTAAGCCTGTCACAGCGTTTGTTAACCTCACCTGGATTACATCAAAGCCGGCTTCAATGGGCACGTCTTGGATGGCCAGTGTAAACACGGCGTACGACAAAAGCGGGGCCACGTCTCCTGGCTTTGAAGCTGTTTGGCGAGAAACGTCGGGTGTTGTGACACCACTCTAGTTCCAAATACAAACACACCAAACACTGGGCGCGGGGATGGAAATGCTGCTCCCTTCATACCTGCACAGGTGATGTTTGATCATACCTGAGCAGGTGATGTGATGTTTGAATCACCTGTTCCAGTTTTACTTGTACATCTCTGATCCTATTAGCATATATTCAGCTTGATATGCAGGTGGTATTTTTAACCACTGCAGGTAGACATCAGAATCACCTGAACAGCTCCATTTTACCTGCACTTACCTGTATATACCCAGTACATGGACCAGTGCAGGTTAGGTGCAGGTGTAGACACCAGAAATACCTGCGCAGCTCCATTTTACCTGCACTTACCTGTATATACCCAGTACATGGACCAGTGCAGGTTAGGTGCAGGTGTAGACACCAGAAATACCTGCACAGCTCCAATTTTACCTGCACTAACCTGTATATACCCAGTACATGGACCTGTACAACTTTACTACATGTACCTGTATAAACAGGTGTATTTGGAGCCCTGCCTAGGGACCACAGGGGTTGGGTGTTGACCGTAACTGCTTGCGCGGGTCAAGAGCTTTATTGTCCAGGTGCGAAAAACAACCCTCGACAGGTGTTGTTGTTGTTGTCAGCTTCGCACACCTGAACTTTACCCCAGTCTTAACCATGAAAAAAGTTGTGTAAGGTTGAAATGTGTACTGGTACCCTGTTCTTGTAACCTTATCCATACCTACCGTCCCTGAACCTTGCCCTAGTGAGCTACATAGAAGGACATGTTTCTTTAGCTACAGGACCAAAACACAGAGCTTCATGTGGTTGTGCCTTACCTTATTGTACATCGTACAAGACCTGTCCTTTAATGTTACTAAATTCATCCCACAAAAGTCCCCAGTACAGTGCTATATGTACTGATGAACTGTTCTTGTAACATCACAATGTAGTTATAAGAATGAAGGTACAGGTTTAAATATTACCCATTAAAGGATAAGTTTGAAAATCACTGTGTTCTTGTTCAGTAATAGAAACTGGACCTGAAAAATCGGACTGTAATTATGTGACCAAATCCTACAACTGTAAAGATGATAACGTAGCACTTCATTGTTGCCTGGATACCAAGATACTGTTTTTCTTACAGAACCGTAAAGTGTTCCTTGCTTATGCAAAACAGTGATAAAGAAAATTGATTACATATTGATAACATTGGTTTGATATTATTCATAAGGCTTATTTTCACACCCCCTTTGATATTTTTTCTCGGTGTTTAGAGCGAATGTAAGATGATTTGGTTTGGGAAAGGCAGTTGTTCACGGTAGTTGTTTGCAAAAAAATTTGATCACGTATTGGTTTTTTATTATATTCATAAGGCTTCTCTGGAGTCAAGAGCGAACGTAAGACATGTTTCTTTAGGAGAGGTATTTCTCTAATTCTACAAGGTACACCTTTGGCCTGCCTGAAACGTAATCCCCCCTAGGTGTAAAAAGGTTACTAAGAAAGCTCTGACCTTCTTAGGAAAATGAAGACAGTCTTGCCATTCCTTGGAGATCCCTTCATCTTAGTCTAAACATGGGGATTACAGGTCGTTGACTCCGATCATGTGACTCACAGGGTTTTAGGGAAGGATTGCGAAGGTTGACCGGAGTAATGGAAAGGTTGACATGTTTGTGTATGTAAGACTGGGAGCATACCTGCGAGACTTATTGGGGGTACAGCTGGAATCGGTAAGGGAAGACTTTCTCCTGCAAGGTTCCAAACACCATTGCGGAAGAGATTCTTAGATTGCTAGAAAAAGTATATATGTTAACGGCATGCAGTTTGGTTATCAAAGAGTTCATAGGCTTGATATTACGAAGCACACATTTTGTATGTGTGCTTGTGTGTGTGTGTGTGTGTGTGTGTGTGTATGTGTGCTTGTGTGTGTGTGTGTGAGTGAGTGTGTGTGTGTGTGAGTGAGTGTGTGTGTGTGAGTGTGTGTGTATGTGTGAGTGTGTGTGTGTGTGTGTGTGTGTGTGTGTGTGTGTGTGTGTGTGTGTACACGTGCGGGCGAGCACATCTTTTACACACATCTTTTCCTCCTATTTTTCCACCACAGTCCTTTCCCCTCTGTCAGTGTCACATGCATTTTTTTCAGGACAAATTCAACATTTAATTCTTTCATTTGTAAGTCTTGAAAGGATTCTTTTACCATGTCTGAGAGATTCCTAGAAAGTGAACAGTTGAACATTATTACAAAATATCTCAAAGACTAATAGAAAATGTTTTGAATCTTACGTATCTTTTTACTATCGTGTTTCCGCAGTCTGGTTCCCAAGACGAGGTTGCGAGCAAGCGGGCGCGCAGCGACGAGGCGATGAAGTTTGCGATGGGACACGACGCCATGATCACATCGTCATGGACCGCGCTCCACGGTCACCTGACTCCCATCCAACGGCTGTCCGCCTTCAGACCCTGGTCTCCGTCATCCATGGCAGAGGCTAAGGACCTGTACGGGCGAGTCGCCATGAGGTAACCTCTTAAAGACTTGTACATAATGTCTTAGAGATTCTTATAAAACATCTTAAGCCTTCAGACCCTGGTCTCCGTCATCCATGGCAGAGGCTAAGGACTTGTACGGACGAGTTGCCATGAGGTAACGTCTTAAAGACTTGTGCATGATGTCTTAAAGATTCTTATGAAACATCTTAAGATTCTGGTATGATATCTTAAAGATTATTTTAAACCATCTAAAGAGTCTACTATAATGTCTTGAAGTCTCTTACATGATGTCTTAAAGATTCTTATGAAATGTCTTAAGATTGCTCTATAATGTCTTAAAGATTCTTGCATAAAGTCTTGAAGATTTGAAGTAAAATGTCTTAACGATTCCTTATAGATGTCTGATTCTTTTAGGATGTCTTAAAAGATTTTTCTAAATGTCTGCAAGATTCTATATAAAATGTTTTTGATATTGTTACATTTTGTCTCAAAGGTCCTTATGTAACGGTAACATCGCAAAGATGCTTTTAAAACGTCTTACAGATTCTTCAGCAGGTCTTAATAGTTTCTTATAAGATGTTGACTCAGAGTTAAAACATTCTTGGTTTGAGTCCCTGACAATGTCGTGCCCTTGGGAAAGGCACTTTCCTCACTGGGTGAAAATGAGTACCTTGCTTGTCTGTATTGGTTTGTAAAAGGAGGGAAAGCTTACACAAGTGTGTTTGCCTATAGAGATAACCTAATTAGCAGTTTTAGATTACAAAACCCACAACTCTTGTTAATTAGCTGGTAACTAGGTCACACAGCCAGTCGTGCACGGGAAGTGATGATGTCACTCTGCTAAAAGATAGCATCCAAACGAACCTGTCTTTTTTTTTTTTACCTGATGTTTTACAACCACACTTATGAAAATGTGTTACACCTTAACCGTTTTCCTGTTGAAAATTGAGATTTCTACCAAAAAACGATATCAAAGTCTACAAGATTTCTGTATTACAAAATCCTTAGATAAATTCAGAAATAAGCAGATACAACTCTCTTACCACTATTTATTAGAAAACACTGTCAGCTATACAGTGTTATATATTAAAAGTGTTGATTTTACCGTTACATAAAACCTTGACAGACGTGCACTAAAAAATGTGGAAAATCTTGACATACACGGCGTATCTTATCCGATACATGTTTGTGTGAGCATTTTGTCTAGCTGGTGTCTATGTTTTGTCTCTGTGTAATCTCCATAGTCATAACAACAGGGAACCTACCAGCTTCCTGGTAGCGATAGCATGCCGTGGCCTAATTCTTCTGTCAAGGAACTTCGCAGACTTTTGATAATTGTTGAGTCTTGGAGTGGGTTGTTTTGACTATCGCCGTGCCTCGGTATTCCGATCCACTTAGTCACAAAAGCTCCCCTCCCTTTACATTTGTTATAAGGAGTAAGCCTTTCACTTTGGAGGTTAGGCCTAGGAAAAAAATGTTGTGTTATTTGTTTCCCTACCTACCCTAGAAAAACCTGCCGACCCTAGACTTTTTGGGGGGTGGGCAGTGGAGTCACATAGCTTCCAGTTAGAATTTTTATTCAGCCTGCTTCCTGTTGAAGTAAAAATACTGCTTGATTTATCTAATGAAGGATAAATGTTTCTATTAAGTATTATGCACAAAATTAAACTTTGACATTGAAAGACACTTCAAGTGTCCTCATGCATTTCAGTTTACTTTGTTCAACTGTGTTGTAATATGTCTCACTAGAGTTTTGGCCAGCCTGAAAAAAAAAATTACAAGAAAAAAATCCCTATGTATACATCTACCTTTTTCAGGACTGAAAACACAACATTTTTCCCTGGGCCTTGGTACTTTGGAGGTTGGCAGAAAAAAAATGTTGGAATGGGAGCAAGGTCGTGTGGAATGTAAACCGACCTTCAGACAACATGGTTAGATAGTGGGGAGAAGATAGTCAGATTGTTCCCTGATTGGGCCAAACAAAGTTATTCCGTCCGTTCATGGCTGATTTGTAGAGAAATCAAATCAGGAAAGTATACCTCAGGCCAGTCCAATTCTTTTTTTCTTTTTTTTTAAAAACATTTTGGAGCAAGAATAAAGCAAGTGGTGAAGAAAAGACAGAGGGCTGGGAGAGAATTGCCTTTTACCATATTCACCTCCTGAAAACTGTGTATCGGGCAGACGTCACAGTTGAGTTGCACAGTAGAAGGCACAAAATGGGAATTTAGCCGTCAGAATATAGTTGTAGCATGTAGTGTTACACCAAAAAGTAGTTACTCAAGCAACTGGATATGGTTTTGGAAACGGTCAGACGTTTCGGATAGAATCCACTATCCTTCGTCAGTGACACTGAAGTGATCTGGAAGAAACTGGTCTTTTATACTCTAACTGTGAATGAAGACAACTTTAGATGTCCAATTGGAGACATTGTAAGACAGGTCAAGCTGAAGACCTTATTACCTGGATGTCTAACCTACATTGATGTATGCAGGGTTCTAGCCAGGATTTCATTTTAGCATAGTGGGAATGGCATGGTAGCGAAGCGACCGATCAGGAGATTGGTGTGGAAGCCCTTCCACGGTGAGATTTTGCAAAAAATGTAGAGTTAAAAGTTGGCACTCTGTTAACATCACATGCAATTTAAAGGATTTTTTGGTCAGCATTGAGTGGCATATCATCATTTTTCATTGCTCAGACATTGTTTAGACAAGCAATTGATAACAAAGCACAACTACGCTAGTCAAAAATGAGCGTAGTGGCCCTTGTTTTAGCGTAGTGGTCACAAAATATGGCGTAGTGGCCCACCACGATAAATGCACTAGCTAGAACCCTGTGTATGTAATATTACACATTATAATGTTAGATATTCATGTTTGGTTGTGTTTTTTCCAGGCTGCCGCCCCCTCTACTGAGTTCAGGACCTCCGGTTCTCCTCCATCCTGAGAGAGTGGTGCCTTATACGGGCATGGGCAGGTGAGTTTAAACAACCACGCTGTACAGGTAGATAGGATACTGTAAATGCATTTAAGTTCTTGGGGATTTTCTTTCGCAGTAGCGGGAAAAGGGAGTGTTTGGGTGGTTTAAGTCTGCGGTAGTGCCATAGACTGTAATACTATAATGGAACCGCAAACATAAGACCACCGTGAACATTTCTGCATTTAAGGTATCCATACAAATGTGGGAAGGGTGCTTTTTTCACAAACTCATGGCACTCCATCCCTAGCTGCCGGAAAATTGTCAGGTCTTCAGGATTGAAATTTGAGCACATCAATCTTAGTAAGAAATATGTTCATGAAGAAAAAAAGGACCTATACTGTATACATAGGCACAGACATAGTGTAAGCAGAATTGGAGCTGTGCAGGTATTTCTTATGCCAGATGCTGGGTTTTTGGGCGGGTTATTCAACATGTATATCTTGGTTAAATTCCAAACTACAATGTAGAAGATGGAACACTGAACGATGTTTCTTGTGCCAGATTTTACAGCTAGCAGCGTATTCCACGTTCCCATCTTCACTTCTTTCCAGGCAACAATATGACCGTGCAATGACCTCAATCCCCTCGATATTGATTAGAATTCCTGCCCTGCAAATTTCCGCCATAGCATCCATCTCAACCAATCATAGGCTCCGTCTACAAGCCGTTATCTCGTCCCAGTTTTCCGAGCCGGCCGTCGCTTGTTTGGAACCCCTCGTGACTGCAATTGTTCTAATCTAAGGCCTAGGGCAAAAATGTTGTGTTTCTTGTTTCCGACGGACCCTAGAAAAACCTGCTGACCCTAGCCTTTTTTTGGGTTAGTGCAGTGGAGTCACATAGCTTCCAGATAGAATTTTTATTCAGCCTGCTTCCTATTGAAGTAAAAACACTGCTAGTCCTATCTAATGAGGAAAAAATGTATCTACTATGTATAAAATTGACAAGTTTGACATTGAAAGACAATTGTCCTCATGCATTTCAGTTTACCTTGTTCAACCGTATTTTAATATGTCTCACTAGAGTTTTGGCCAGCCTTAAAATGAATTACAAGAAAAAAAGATAATCCCTACCTACAGACCCTAATTTTTTCAGGACTGAAACACGAAACACACCATTTTTTCCCTAGGCCTAAGCCTTATGAATGTGTGTAGTGCGTCATGTTTCTGAAATGACTACATTACGAATTTCAATCACGGGTGTGTGGGCATATTTAGGGTGTGGGCAAATGTAACAAAAGTACATCGACCTCTTTTGATGCAAAACTACAAAATAGGAATCCAAAAATAAATCTTACATTCTTAAATTCTATGCCCAAACTAAATGGTAAAGACAAACATTAGAAAATTTTTGTAATGTCTTGTTAAAATCAAAAGAGGCAAATCATTGCTTTCGGTGTCTTTGTTAATAACAAGGTGATCTTTTATGTATCATTTTTGCATCGGAAGAGTTGTCACTTCTACATGTACAATGTATATCCAAACCTGTCTTTTAAAATCTGTTATATTTAGGCAAAGAAATGTGAATAATGGACAAATTTATTATACAAGACGGCGTATCTAGAGCATTCCATTGCAAGGTGGAAAACACGAATATGTGTGGCTGTAGAATTGTTTCAAACATTAATTCAAAACCTTGTTTAATTTTCCCTCCTACTGCGAAATAAAACCCATCTTGTAGTAGTAAGTGAATTTCCAGTAATAATGTCACGCTCCAGAAATTTGCAGCATTACGAATTTCGGACGCGGGCGGTTTGAACGATCGCTGCGGCGCCGGGCGTGAGTTACGGCCGAACTCTGCGTGAACTTTCCGTGCATCGGCGCCCGGTTACACCCCGCCCGGTTACTCCCCGCGGGGATCAATTTACGACCATCACCAGACATTCAGCAGACAGCCTCGTTATTCGGGCGGGCCTAATGTTCCTGTTCCCATGGCAACGGCTGCCGGGAAGCCCCATTTTGTGAGAAGAGTGATGTTGGGATCAGGGCGCGGCCTAGTCGATTCTCGGTTGTCAGATTTGACAAAAATTTATGTGGAACTGGAGGATTGGCATGAAAACTGATTTTGAGGAGAAATTGGTGCATAATGATTAGTATTTTTATTAGATTGAGTTGTTTATTTGCATGTATAGAATAATTGAAATTTAAAAAGATACATGCATTTATTTGCATATACACAACATGTGAATACACAAGTGGAAAGAGTGACATGAAAACCATCACACCACAATTTTCTGTGTTTCTTTTCCTTTCAGTTCATCAATATTTGGGGCTTTTTTTTTGGTTGATAGATGTGGGGAATTGCTTCCTAAAATATTGGGCCAGCAATAAGAAAGTCAGTTTCGCATTGTGTCAGATACAAGAACTATGCTCTGGACTACACGTGTAATTGATGTTAGATTTGAATATTAAACAGTAATTTCTCTGTGTTGCAGATACGAGAACTATGTTCCGCCCAACGTTGCCCTGGCCCCGACGAGCGGCCAGCTGTCCGGCAGCGCGCAGACGGCCGTGAAGGTCGAGGAAGGGTCAGAGGTCGCGAAGGTCGAGGAAGGGTCAGAGGTCGCGACCTCCACAGGTGAAGAGAAGCATCAGCAGATGATAAAGAGAGAAGTGATGGAGACGGAGGGAGGATGCTCGGAGGAGACAGGTGAGACGTCTTAGATGTACTTCTTAAGTCTCCTTAAGAATTTAGACAGAGCAAACAGGTGAGGCATCTCTAAAAAGATAGTCTCATTACTATTAGTTTTTTTTCATGTACTAAGAATTGTTTTATTGTGCTGTCCATGTCAAAGTCTGTATTGTCGTTGTCTCTGTCATCAGGGCTAGCCATTTGTAATAGCCACATGCTAGTTGGGCAGCTCTGGCTGTGTGTGATGAACAGACAAACCAATAAATGAATAGCCTTATGTAAGGTTGTAAAGGCAGTGGGTTGTTACCCACTTTGTCAAAGGCACGGTATTGGAAGGTGGAGCCAAACCCTCTCTTTCCTCTCCCTTAACTCCCTAACCAAAGTCAGGTGGAGTGAGGCAAGTGACCTTAAACTGTCTAGAATTCTTTAATTAGTTTAAACGTCTTGATTTCTTTTTGTTCTGAAAATAAAATGTCAATAGAATCAAGAAAATGAAACTAAGGTTTTACACAATGAGTTTTGAAAAATGACAAATAAAATCCACCCCTCGCAGACAGCCAATGATACAGATACGGATAGTGACCAGTACAGGTGGTCTCCTGACAAGTCACAGATCGGCGGAAAGTCCAAACCTGCACAGGTGTGCCCTGGTTCATTAATCACCTGTCGCAGGTGTGTCAGTGATGGACGAGGTACCTGTATATCTCAGGTGTGCAGAGGTAACAGAACTGCTGGTAGTCGTACATCAATGCCAACGCAGACGGCTACGTTTATCCATCTTGCGCTCGGAACGCCTACGTCGTTCTCACCCAGGAATTAGATTCCCAGAAAACTAATTTTGTAGTCGGCAGGGCTGGAGATATTGGGTACAAAATTCGCACTTTTGTGCGCACAAAAAATTGGAACTTTACGCCTAACTTTTGACTTTTCGTTCGCTGTTGCACCTAGAAATGTGGGGTTACGTACGTAGTAGTTTTATTGTACACTAGTATACAGTATATTCTTAACGTTCAAGTGTCAACTAAAAGTACATAGTAAGATTTCTATTAGATTTTTTCTGTGCATTGAGATTTTTATCGTAGAAACACCAGTGCACCTAGTCCCAAAATGATTTTTGAGCAGAGTTTTTAAGGTACCTGAAGACGTATTGCCTTCACACCTTGTGTAATGTCTCAAGATGCCTTAAGAAAGGAAGATTGATGAGAAGCAGTCATGTGATCTGCCCAAGGAGGGCTTTAATGAGAAGAGACTTATTCCAGCTGGAAGCTCTCACAAATCTTTCTCTTAGGCTGTACCAAGTGGATTCCACGGTGCTTGGAAATTTTGAGGGAGAAATTCAGTCAAAGTGAAAACTACAAGAAAGGAAACCTTTGCTAGCAAATACTGTAAATGCATTTAAGTTCGCAGAGATTTAATTTTGCGGTAGCGGGAAAAAAGACTTTTCGCGGTGGTACCATGCACTGTAGTCTCTTACTGCCATGGAAAAATGTTTGCGGTGGTTTTAAGTTTGCGGTGAAGCAGCCACCGCGAAAACCGCGAACATTAAACCACCACGAAAGTTTCTGCATTTACAGTACATGATGTTCAACCATAAGATGGTCTAACCTTACAAACAACTGTTGTGTTTATTCCTACTTCCTACACATACATGTAGACGGTGACCAGCCCCTCCAGCTCTGTCCTGCCACTTGCTATATCGTTTGGTTTTATCCCAACCTCTTGCTCAGTTTTCTCTAGAATGTGTAGGAGAACCGAAGAATGGAATTAGTATTGCCCGAGATCTGCAGTGGTGCCACAAGACTAACTAGAAAGCTGTCACTGCCTGTATACCGTATATACCCTAAGGATCACTGTAGTGTAGCCTTCTCAGCTGCAAGCAAATTACTTTTTTCTCACCTCGTGATCGAGCAGATGATATTTAAAATTAGAAATCCCCAGAGCTTCAGAGAACTGACAGATTTCTGCTTCCGAATTTTGACATTTCAAATAAGAAAATCGAATTATAGATATTCGTCATGAATTCCTCTTCAAAGAGAGAGTTAGTTAATTTCTACAGCAGCGAGTCTGCTTTCCAGTGATATATGGCAATACAATGATAAAATTTCTGTGCTGCTGATGTGTCTGAACAGATCCTTAGATGTTTTCAACTCTGTGTTAATGAATTTTTGCACAGCAGAGGTTACGAGAATCAAGTTGCTATGCTACTGACATCTCTGAAAAGATTCTTTGATGGCTTTTCGACTCTATCTACTGCTGAGATTGATTTTCGCACAGCAGACGTTATTAACGAGGACCAGTGAGATTTACTCCCGCGATCTCGACGTTTCATCGCTTTCAGGCGGGGAACAAGAGTCAATATCTCAGGAACGTGGGAGTGGGTAAAACCCCACAGGAGGAGTCACATGCCTGGCTGTACTGAGTCTAGGAGGACTGTCACGAAATGTCAGTAATATCCACCGGCACTGTCGATTTCTCCTGGAGATGGAAATGTAGATGTACTCCCTAATGGACTCTCAGAGTTTGCCAAGAGTGTGCTGAGGACGAAACGTCGTGAAATATACTAGCAACTTCCTGAAGTTGAGCTTAAGAAAGGGCACTAATTTCTTTCTGTGGTTTCCTGACATTTGAGAGCAAAAATAGAGCAAAACGGGAGGGCGGACTTTCCCCCTGTCAAATTATCCTTCCAGTGCAGAAATTTCTTTTACATACTGTAGAACCAACAAGTTAGATTCGTGTAGCATTACTTCAGTGTGGATGGATTGGTTCTAATCTTGGCTCCATTGGGTAGTTATGTTTTCAAGAATGACAGCCAGGAATGGGAGTGATAATGTAGGATTTGTACAGATACATTTCCGCTTTTGGCCCAGAACCAAGAAATTGAATTGGTGTGGCCAGTGGTGAATGTATCAGATGACAACAAAAAAGAAAACATCAGAAGTATCGGCCCCTGTTGTCTCTCGGCCCTGATAGTGTAGGAATTTGTACCCAAAAATGTCAAGAACCACGAAATTAAATTGGTGTGGCCCGTTGTGAACAGGACTTGTGTCCTGTATCTGATGACAAAAAGGAAAACCATCAGAAATATTGGCCCCTGTTGTGTCTCCACCCTGATAGCATAGGAATGTGACTGATGGTTTCAACCTTGGTCCTTTGTGATACCAGAGACAAGGCGATCCGTCATTGTTTGGGCGAGTCCTGACGGGGCGCAAATTAGAGGACCTATTCTGAGGTCTGAGGCTTTTAAGCTGGTGTATCCCAATTGGAGACATTTGTATCATTGGGAGGGTTGTCACGTGTGCAAGCTGAGGTCCCCTTCAGGGTTGGACAAGTTTTCTAAAATTCACTTGGCCTATCGGGCAAGCACATAAAAAATTTACTTGCCCGAACCAATTTTTCACTTGCCCAAAATTCAAATGTCACTGTTACAACTAATACTAGTATATGCATTTCACTTCCAGCAATGGAATTCTCTGTAGACCATTGCTTGATGTCATGACTGTAAAAAGTAACAAGTATGTCAAAATTGCACTAAAATCAGTGGAAAAATCTTACTTGCCCGATCGGACAAGTGGGGTAGGACATGCACTTGCCCGAACAGCACTTTCACTTGCCCTGGACAATAGGGCTAGTGGACTTGTTTATCCCTGACGTGTGCAAGCTGAGGTCCCCTTGTTTTATCATGGCACATAAAAGATGCATACTAAGGCCGATGAAAAAGAAAGTTTTGTTTCCTGTCCTGAAAAAAATAGGGTTGGTAGGTATGGATTAACTTTTTTTAGTTTTTTTTGGCAAAATATCTACAAGATCAAAAAACAGTTATGGATCTCTCCACATCGATCCCAGCCAGAGCAAAACAGGTCTGTTAAAGTTGATACTGACATTGAAGGTCTCATTCCTGTATTACTCCGAGTGTAGAGTCTAAAGGAATCCGGGCTAAAAAATTATCTGGCCCGCAAAGGGTTGTTTTAGGTGGACCATATATTTCCATTAATAAACCATAACTGATATGAAAAGGAATTTCGATGAAAGCTTGTGTATTACTGGCATGATCATGCACGAAAGTTTCGTGACCCGATCGATCCTCGGACGTTTACGTTTATTTGTACTGAGTGCTCCGGTCAGGCTCCGGGTATTGAAAACGACCTCTAGCGGATAGCGGCTAGGTGCATTTTGAAATGTGATAGAAATCGTTGCGTCGGCTAGATTTGGGTGAAAATTTTTTTATTGCCTAACAAACGTGTTTGCTTACAATAGAAAGCAAAACATCTCCAAATACACTGTGTTTTAATTGGATTTGCGGACATAGAAGTTGTGTGTTAAAGCATTGAATTCAATGGGGCGATCTAATTGTGTAATGAGACCTTGAACATGGCCTGAAATCTCACATCGTAAGTCTCTGATACATTATCTCGACACTAGCAGAATTTAATCTCTCCTCACAGCATCCCATGGCCAGCCAGGGACAGCGAGACAAGACAACTGGAGCAGAAAATGTGATAAAGTCTATACAAAATCTTACATGGAATATATTTAATACATTTTCTAGAAGATTCACTGACAGAATTCATCTTTCTTCGCAGCATCCCAGCCAGAAACAACCAAGACGAGACAGCCGGATTATTGTCCGATTAAATCGAGACGCAATCTCACACGACATGAATGTCTTCCACACGTTATTTAGGAGA
Source organism: Branchiostoma floridae x Branchiostoma belcheri (assembly GCA_019207045.1). Lineage (NCBI taxonomy): Eukaryota > Metazoa > Chordata > Leptocardii > Amphioxiformes > Branchiostomatidae > Branchiostoma > Branchiostoma floridae x Branchiostoma belcheri. Next base: position 1,230,264 of record CM033032.1, read on the forward strand.
TAGACTAACAGAATTTAATATTTCCTCACACTATCCCAGCCAGAAACAAGCGTGAGAAAACGGCCGAAGCAAAACTTGTCCGTTTAACTTAACTCTGAAATTGAACATGGCCTGAAATCTTACATCAAATATCTTTAATCTTTCTTCACAGCATCCCAACCAGAGACGACCGAGACGAGACAGCCAGAAATTTCTTTTACATACTGTAGAACCAACAAATTAAATTCGTGTAGTATTACTTCAGTGTGAATGGATTGGAATATCTTTGATACATTTTCTAGAAGATTCACTGACAGAATTCATCTTTCTTCGCAGCATCCCAGCCAGAAACAACCGAGACGAGACAGCCGGATTATTGTCCGATTAAATCGAGACGCAATCTCACACGAAATGAATGTCTTCCACACGTTATTTAGGAGATAGACTAACAGAATTTAATATTTCCTCACACTATCCCAGCCAGAAACAAGCGAGAGAAAACGGCCGAAGCAAAACTTGTCCGTTTAACTTAACTCTGAAATTGAACATGGCCAGAAATCTTACATCAAATATCTTTAATCTTTCCCCCCAGCATCTCAGCCCGAGACGACCGAGACGAGACAGCCGGATCAGAACATGGCGGCCGAGGTTGACATGTCAGCGCTCAGCGCCGCGGCGAACCCTCCCGCCGCCACGATTCCCGTCGGCACGATCTCCGGGAAGGAGTCAGGGAGCGAACTGGACAGCTCTGGGTAAGACAAGTTTTCAAAAATTCTCTTGTCCTATCGGGCAAGTACATAAAAAATTTACTTGCCCGAACCAAAGTTTCACTTGCCCGAAATTTAGATTACATTTTTCTATGTGTTTTCACTTTCATAAATTTTCACTTTTGTTAAGAGACCACGTCTAGCGAAATAATAGACGTTAAACAAGGACAACAACAACAACAACAAAATCTATGTCTCTACTGGCTTAAAAATGACATAGTCAATATAGGCAGGCATTCAGCCCCATGTGCTGTCGCACTCAGTGGTAATTTGAGCGGGTCACATCTGGAAATTCTTACTTGCCCGACGTGGGGAAGCACTTCTGCTTGCCCGAACAGCACTTTTACTTGTCCGGGACAATCGCGCTAATAGACTTGTTTATCCCTGCAGCTCTGTGGAGCAGGAGCTTGAGCTGGTGCGGAGCGCGCTCGACGGAGGCTGCGAGAGTAAGGAGGCGAAGGAGAAACTCCTCCACGAGCTGGCCAAGATCCGCATGCGACAGGAGGAGCGTCTTAGCAGCGCCCTCCAGGCCAAGAAGAGTCTCCAACAGGTGGGTCAAAGTCTTCTTCAAGACTGATGGTTTAAAGGAAGTCCTTCACAAGTCATGAGTTAAATAGCAGTTCATTGCAGCAAAGAAGCCATGGAAGTTATGATTTTTTCATAAAACATTGCTCAAATTTTGATGTTCAACTTTTGTGGTTATCTTGATAGGATATAGTTTTATCATTCTGCGTTTTGTTCGACCAAGAAAAAGTCTTCAACAAGTGGGTTTAACTCTTCTTCAAGACTGATTGTTAAGCTCAAACCTGCCCACCAGCATTTCAGAGGAAGTCATGACTTGAATATCAGTTAATTCTGGCAAATAAGACTGATGATTAAAGGATTCCCAAGAGACTTGTAAGATGTGCTTGAGACAAAGAGAACATGAGAAGATGTGAACAGTGCATTTCTGTCACCTCTCAGGACAAACTGAAGTGAAGTGTTCTTCTCAGTCATGGTTGAAATCGTGCACAACCTTTTCGAAATAGAAATGTTCACCTAAAGGACATCTTGAGAAGAAGCAATGAATGTTACTATTATTTCATAGAACAAATTGCTTGAATTGGTTCAACTTTTGTAGTCGTTAATAGAGTAAAGTTTTATCGTTCTGTGTTTAAGATTTTCTTAGGCCATACAAATTTTTCGTTATTGGATACTGAAAAAGAAAGAAAGAAAGAAATGCTTGAACTTGATTTTTTTCTCGGATTTTTTTCTCCAGGAGCTTGACTTCCTCCGAGTTGCGAAGAAGGAGAAGCTTCGCGAAGCAGCGGAGGCGAAGAGAAACCTTCGGAAGGAGATCGAGCGGTTACGGGTCGAGCACGAGAGGAAGCTACGCGAGACCAACGAGTCCAAGCAACGGTTGAAGCGGGAGCTGGAATTAGTCCGGAGCAAGCGGCTCGAGAAGTTTGGAGATGTCAACAAGTCGAAGACGAAGCTCCGCGCGCAAATCGAAGAATTGAAGGAGAGAATGGCGGCGTTGGACGCGGAGAACCAACAACTTCGGCATGAACTCGAGGCAAATGGTAGTAGTAAAGAGGCCACGCAAGGACAGAGCGAGTCAAATAGCGTAGTCGAAAACCAGTCCAACGCAGAGAGCGAATCTGTCGATGTCGAGCTTAAGAACGAAAAGGTAGAGGACAGCGTGTCGTCACCCTCCGCCGAGTCGTAGGTCGAACTCGGACGAAAGTTCCGGCGACCCCTGAATTTTCGCTCCGAGCCAGAGAGTAGACGCGGGTGTTTTGTGTCCAGTGTCAACGTTACAATTGTAGGGTAAGGTATAAACGCGGCGGGCGCGGGGAAAAAAAAACGGCATGACGTCATTCCCCGTTCGCCGCGCTCTGGTGCTAGAAAAGACTGAACGAACTGATCTCCTCCAGAAAGAGAGATACAGGATTACGGGTGTGCTAAACTGTTGACAGTAGAGACCAGTTGTGTTGGACAGTTTGCATGAATGGTGTGCTCTAAACGCTTCTGTTCGTACTTGGTGCTAGCCTAAGTCATGGTGTTTTGATATAAACCGACGCAGCTTTTTTCGAGTGACCGAACTCTCTCTCTCCCTCTCTCTCTATATATATAGACAATTTCCACACCGTCAATGTGGAAAACTCAATCACCGTTTTCTATGATAATAATAGCATTTTGTAAATTTTGTCTCAGACAACCCACCTAGTTGTTGTTGTTGTTGTGAAGCGCAACATGATCTGGCCAGGCTATTATGGGTTATCACATTCCAGTTATGACACATGTGATCTTCCATTCGTCGAACTCAGGGAAATGCACCCTGGGAAGTGGTGGACTTGAAATACCCACACTGCCCTCTACCTGTACGTGCATGAACGTGGTAAAGTATAGCAGTGCCACAGTTGGACCGTTCCATTCTGATAGTTTCTTATAAAAGAAAGGTCAGTAAATAAGTCGGGTCTCGAAAACTACTAGAAGCTCTCTGCTGATATACTTGTAACACTGCCATAGCTCGGAATACGATACCGTTAATGTATGTGTTAGGATGCCGCAAGTGCTGTATAATAACTCGCTTTGTGGGGAAACTTACCACCCCCATCTTAATAATGGTATAGTCCACAGCAAGGAGAAATAATATTAAGATATGCCTTTTTTGGGGTTTCGGTTACGAGAGAAGAAATCAGGAAGATGAATTATGTAGAAAGATTTTGAGTTGTTATTTCGTTGGAAAAATTTCCCTCGATTTCCCTTGTATAAAGAAATGCTAGGCACTAACTGTAAGGTATGATAGAAATGCCATACAACAGATATTGTATGTAAACTCTAATAATGACAATTAACATGAACAGTAATTAGCTATGTGTAAATTAATAGGCTATCAGAGGATTTATCTTAATGTAGTGTGTGGTAGGGTTGGAGAAAGTGTATTTTGTATGATGATGATGATGTGTATAATTCATGTTGCCGATCCACATTGTCCGCTATGATTGGTGGGGTACTGTGCCCTGTGTGGTCGTTAGTGTTAATTAATCAACGAGCACCCCAAGTCCTCATTACCTCCAGTGTGTGCGTGCGTGTATGATTGTTGATGCACGTGCGTTCATGTGTGTGTGTGTGTGTGTGTGTGTGTGTATGTATCGGCAGGGATCATTTTCAAAGTTGTTTCTTTTCGAAGGTTGAAAGGTTTAAAACAACACAGTGTACATGAAGTTGTCAAAGACGTTCAAGACTAGCGGACGCCTCTCGTGTGTTCGCTGTTCTTTCGCTACAATCAAACAGAATCCAATCCCAGTCTCAGGTTACAGTTAGTTAAACAGCCATGCAAGTTGTGGGCTTGTTCGTCATTCCTAGCTTAAATTGTTAGATAGTAGTCGAGGACAGTTGAGAAAATTTTTCCAACCACTTTCAGTTTGTTGTTTTCTAGAGAAACAAAACCTAGAGAAGCAAAACTTGACACAGAAGGCTAAGAATGGGCCAAGTTCCGTTCCACATTGTTAAATGGAAAAGTAGTCGTACAGAAATCTCTTAAGGAAGGTGTTCGTTATTCTAACGATCACACGGTCCTCAAATGGCTCTTCGATCGCACCTCATCTAGCAGCTGGAAAAGAGAAACTGTTGAAAGTTCACCAATGAAAAGAAGTTTGTTACCGATAGAAACATGTCATCTCACAAGTGAAATTTCCTACAGAAAAACAACAGCTGGGAGTGGGTCGTTTATTTTCACAAATTTAATTTTAGAATTATTTCAAAATATTGCAGTTTGAAACTTGATATCCCTAGATACCTCGTTTTTAAAAAGAATGGATATAGGTTACCCCACGGATAAAGGTGAACTAGCATTACCCTCTCTAAGACTGGTTCCTCTTGTATGCTTTTAACAACATTATGTAATAAAACTACCCAGAATGGTCCCCAACATTAAAAGACTCCATGAAAGAAACAGTGTTCAGCAGTTCAAAGGTGAAAGTTCAGAGGTCGCAGGGTACAGGTCCCTCCAACCATGGTGTGCGTGTGTGTGTGTGTGTGTTACTTCGGTGGAAAGTTGCAAAACATTGAAAGTGTTTTTGTTTGTTAGGCGCACTTAACAATGAAACACCAAGGGGTGATGGGGGTGGGGGGCATACGGCCTGGCACTTTCAAAGCATCGCTGTGTCTGAAGGAAAGTTTTGTTTTTTTTCTTTTTTGATTATTTGTGGATAATGATTGTAAAGTTTTAAGTTTGAAAATGCCGGCTGTATGCCCCCCACATTTGACATTTGCATTCTTGAGTGTTGGATGTTAAAAGTAATTGTTAATTTTTTAAGTATTGACCAACTTAAACTTCAGTGTTTTGCAACTGACACCACATGCAGCTAGCTATGCTCAGGGGATATTGTGTGATGTAACTGCTTTCAAACTTGACATTGAGCCCACCGGGGTGAGATGTACTTCCAGTTGTTCTAGATCGTATGTAACGATTGTATAGATCAGCTCTCTTCTCGCAATGCTGTCAGCCCGGGTTCAAGTGGCAAATCGTCCAGTTCGAATCAACCCTGACAAAAATTAAAAAAAAAAAAGATCACTGTGCAATTTCTCGAATCATTCTCACACTTCTTGGAACTTTGTAATCAAACTTCATACCCTATATTTGTTTGGCACCTCTCTTACTGTAAACAAATATGGTTGTCATGGGTTACCGTGTGCAATGCATTGTGGGGTTCCCCCCTGATGACCACAGTAGGAATCCCCTACTCTAGAAAGATGATTGACAGCTTTGTCAGACAACACTTGTTGCCGGGGGTGACAGCGCCTTCCTTCCTGACTGTGATTGTTGGATAAATTGAAGAATTAAAGTAAAAAAGGATGTTTGTATGATTGTTCGCAATTCCTCTGATGTGTGCAGGAGTAAGTGTATGGCAGTTACTGCCACCAATTTTGTGTAGCTTTTCTGGCTTAGTTATAAAAAAATGTAATAATTTCGTTTGTATACCCTAGGTATTAAGGAATGGAGGGTTCGAAGCCTATACTGTATATCAGTCAGACTTGTCACAAGTTTCTTTTAATTTGTTTGAATTTTTTATAGACTCGTAAAGAGGATTAGTGTACATGGATAGATGGTTGATGATACTGTACTGCATGATTTTTCACTGCAATCACGGTCAGTTTAGAACTACTCGCCTGTCTGAAACATAAATTTTAAACGCTGACTCGATCTGCTGTTAAGGGCAGAATACAGAAACTTAAGGTAAAAATTATGGTCAATGTTTTGCAGAAATGTGTTATGTACTGCATACAGTGATATTCAAAGAACATATATATACATAGCTATATATATATCTATATCTGTAACTGGCACAGAATGTATTTCGACATTTACTTGGTCTTATTTCTGCTGGATTATGTTGGTGAACGGTGGCTGTATCTCGCCACCGAAAAATCACAGTATGCTTTTTAATATTGCATAATTATTTGACAGCAAGTTCTAAAGTTAAGCATTTTTTATATAAAGAGCTGAACTAAGCATGTTTTGGCTATCGTCTGTTTTAAATCGTTATGATTTCTACGCTTCTCTGAAGTTTGGCGATTGTAAGTTGGATCTGATGGTTGCTTAAGGCCACGTCAAGTTTAATTTTTTTTTTTTTTGGTTCTCAAGAAATTTTAGCTAAGATGAAAACATAAGCCTCCGAGCAGAATTTACCTCAACTTTATCCAGTAAAGAACTGAAGAAACACGTTTTTATCAAAGTTGAAGGCTCTGTGTTCATGTTGGTCTTCAAGTTATTTTTTAACTTTCAACCCAAGAAACAAAAAAACACCTTGATATGGCCTGGAGGAACTAGTTAAACTTGTGGTTGACTGACAAGGCTGTTCCTCAGTTTGCCCATATAAGAACACAGAATGCACAAGAGCTGCATTGAACTTGGAATTCGTTTCACAATTTGCTGCCCCATTCCTCTTGAAACGGACAAAGTACTAATATAACGTTATACTGACAAGTAGAGCTTTGAAAATTACAGTCAATTTGTTTTTCATATAGACAGGAAAAGTGCATCATATTGGTGCAGTATCTCGCATCTCTGGTGAAACAGAAGTGAAGAATGTTGTGTGGACTTGCTTCAGAGTTCTACATGTATGATCGTACCTGGACTTGTAGCAGAAAGTAATATTACCCAAGACCACACCAAGTTTGCTCTTGGTTCTCTTGGAGTTTTTTGGAATAAGATTCACCAAGAAGGCTAGAAGGAAACAGAAGAAAGGGACGAATTGTTTTAAATTTTATCTTGACTTCACTCACTTCCCGAAACTGTGTACCAAGGTACAGAATACTCTTTGCCATTGATCTTACTGTTCAGCATTTTTTTTTTAAATCCGTGAGCCAAAAAATTGAATTTGTGGGACGATGTGACCACAGTGTGTGTGTGGCAAACGACAGGATCACATCCAAACGCTCACAGGCCGTTATCGTTTGGATGCTGTCGGAACGATGGTACGAAAAGTGGGCAAAAGTATCTCAGGAACGAAGGCTGATGCGAGGGAATCAGAATTTCATTTGTGTCTTCGGACGTTTTTACCGTCACGTCGACTGGAAAAGCACCTTACGACTGTTATAATCATACATGTACAGAGTCCCTGCTTAATTGATTAATTAAGACATTTCTATGCACGCTGCTTGTAATTGGCTGTTTCTATAATGGCATTAATTAGTATGACATGTTTTCCGGTGGAGTTACGGAACTGCCAGTGGGTGTGATGGTCTGTGCAGTACGGAATAAAAACAAGACACGGTCTGAACGGATTTTCTTGTAGTCTGGCGTTTTTTTATCAATATGGTTCCTGGTTGTTTATTCGTTTTGCATACCCTGTCAACCGAATCATGGCGTGACACATCAGGTTTGTACTGTAAATACATTTAAATTCGCTGGGATTTAATTTCGCGGTAGCGGGAAAAGGACTCTTCGCGGTGGTTTTAAATTCGCGGTAGCACCATTCCCTATAGGCTATAGCCTCTTACTGCCATGGAAAAATGTTCGCGGTGGTTCTAAGGTTGGGGTAAATTTGCAACGCGAAAACCGCGAATATTAAACCACCGCTAAAATTTCTGCATTTACAGTACTAGCTGCATATCCAGATAGACTAGGAAGGGCCCCTTCGGTACGTGTTGTGGGTTCTTTTACTTCTAGTTCGACGGAAGTAGAAGAGAACCTGAAACACGACATTCTCGCGAAAATGCAGAATGTTTTCCCCGTATCCTTTTGTCAAGCTATTCGCACACAGTAGTTAACTTTGCCATTAGGTTCGCCCTAGAGTAGGTATGGTGTGCAATTTTGAAAAAAAAAATCTATCTATTTTGTTTTTGACCAAGTCATGAAGATAAAAATCATACTAATTGACTCATATTAACAATAACGCTCGTATCGACAGTAGCGGCTAATATTCAATCTAAGCTCTGATTGGCTACTGGCGGAAGAAGGAAAAAGAACACAAAAACAAAGATTATATCTTATCGCGGAAAACATAAATGTTCAGGTGATTGATGACAATTTGCGCAGATAAGGATTGCGATACGGGAGGTCGCTTCGGCTGAGGAGGCAAAGACAACAACAGTCGCTTTCTCTGGTAGTTTTGTAGCCTGAGTATCATCCTCCGTAGTAACCGCTGGCTCAGCGAAAGTCGTGAGCCAGCGGTTACTACGGAGGATGGTACTCAGGCTAGTAGTTTTGTTCTACCCAAGAAGAAAACATTGTTTTTGCTGGTGCGTGTTTTTACTTTCTTCCTCCCAGCAGAAAAGGCTTACGGAAAAGGCTGGGCTGTCTACCTGGAATGGCTTTCATGTCAAGCTACTCAGATACCCCATTCATAGCCCCAATGTTTTTCCCCTCGCACACACTACTTTGAGGCGAGCCTAATGGTACAGTATTGTGTGCGAGTAGCTCGACACAAGGCCAGAAGGAAGACATTCTGCATTTTTGCAAAAAAAGATGTTGCCTTTCTAGGTTTACGTTATACTTATAGCGCGAGCTGCAGAGGTAACAGAACAAAGCTAAGATAGTTTTCACGGATAATTTTCTCTCGAACAAAATCTACAGGAAATACTCAGTAACGCATTTGTACTCATTCGTTGTTGTTACAGAGTATGAATTGCATGAAATGGGCGGACTGGGGTTTGAAAATAACGTAATTTGAAATTCGGAAACCACCGCTCGTTGACTTGATATCCCTGCATACCCTGTTTAAAAGGTAACGGTTATAGGTTGCTCCGCAGATAAAGATGAACCTTGATTTATTCATGAGAAGCTCAAATCGGCCTGCAGGCCGCTTTTCATGGAGGTCATGAGGGAGGTAGTGCTACACGAAGCGTTTCGGGTTTGATTTGTGTGAAGATATGTTCGGCTATCTGTGACATGGCTTCACGAGGACAATACACCGACTACTCAAGAAGTACGTAATGTTAGTTCACCTTTATCCGTGGGGTAACCTATATCCGTTGTTTTACAAAAACAGGGTATTCAGGGATAACAAGTGGGCGGACGGTGGTTTCAATTTGCAGTACTTTCACAATATTACAGTTTGATACCACCGTCCATTGACTTGATATCCCTAAAATTTGATGTTAAGAACAACGGATAAAGGTTGCCCCACGGATTTAGATCAACTAGCTTTACCAAAAGCCGCCATAACACGGAGAAAAATAGCTAGCCAAACCTTACATCTGCTTGGAAATTACTGAAGCGTTTTAAGTCAACGTCCTAGAGAACGTTGCCCCGTCTTGCGTAACCGAAGCAATCTAAGTCTTTTGAACCTCTGTACAAGAGAATCCGAAAATCTAATTTCTTCTTTTTCTACGGAGGTCGAACCCTTTCAATCCCAACCCTGAATTACGAAACTTCGTTAGTAACGCGAGCTATCCTCTTCGCGTTCATGAATGCAAAAGTGTATCCGTCTTATCTGTTATAAAGTCTATAAGACAAGCTCTACCATGACTTGTGTAGTCTAAGTCGTCCTCAGGCAAGCGTCTCTGCATCCAATCCTAGAAACGCACAACATGCCACAAACACGCTTAAAATGTCCCCTCTTGCATAACCGAAACCTTAAAGTGATTTTCAGAGACGATTTGAGGATACTTGACCCTTGTCTTGTCTTCTTTATATAGAGAGGCCAAGCCCTCCCAATCCGGCACCCTATTCCCTAATCTCAAAAGCCGACCTGTAAGACCTGTTACTGAGTCGCCTTGTCAACCTTGAGAGCGTTGCCCCCGAGGCCTCTTGCGTATTAAACAGGAGATTAGGAAAAGTAATCTAAGACTTCTGAGGCGCCTTAAGTCTTCTTGAATTAAGGAATTTGAATCTGTACCCAAAATAATCTAAAAATTCAAGTTCTTTTTTTTTTCAAACTCAAAGAGGCCAAGGCCTGCCAATCCGGTTCTAAATCATGAAAGCTCATTGGTGATGGAGTTTTCCCTATTCGCGTTTATCATTATGCAGAAACGTCTCCGTCTTAACTAAGGCAGGTTCCTACATATCTTGAGCGTGTAGTGAACTGAAGTCGTCCTTAGATGAACGCTTCACTTAGCATAAGGTCTACAAATCCGGTCCTAAATTATGAAAGTTTATCAGTTAATGAGTTCTCCCTTCGCGCTCAAGCAAAACGTTTTGTTATACATGAACTGTACTCCTACGTGACTAATAAATCTCTTCAACGAAAAACGTCTCCGTCTTAACTTCTAAGACAGGTTCCTGCATATCTTGAGCGCGTGTTGAACCGGCGTTGTCCTTAGATGAACCTTTCACTGCGCTGAAAATTCGCTAGTACGTGTACATAACTGTGGGCAGAAGAAAATGCAGAGGTCTCACTAGCGGTAAGCCTGCCGCCGCTCTGTCTGAGAAGGGCACAACGTGCAATAACGAGCTGTCTACGTGACAATCTTTTGGGATCCGTAAGTGGTACGTACCGCCTCCGTACGAACACGTAGGGAATCCGACGGATTTTGGAGGACGCAGACACGCCGTAGAACTTTACATGATGCAGGCATAACTTTGTGTGCCATCGGGCTACGGATTCGCTACCGGTACGGGCGACGCGCCTGCCCTGTACAGCCTGGACGTTTTCAGAAAGTACGTGGCGGACGTGGCCTCCCCAAATACGTACGGACAAATTGCACGTACGGCGGGTTGTGCCCCAGGCTTTAGCTTTAGGCAATCTCTTGCATATCTTGAGCGTGTAGTGAACTGATGTCGTCCTTAGATGAACCTTTCGCACTGATGTGTGAAACCCCGCTCCTGTCATTGCACTGTCAATTCAATGCTTAACTATGGGGCAAAAATGCTCTCGGAAGCATGTTCGATGACCAAGTTTTTGACCTTCCCGATATCGTAGAAGGTTGAAATTTTCAGGACATACTAAACTTACTTAGTACTACCAGGAAATCCACACAAAATGACAAATAGATGTCAAAAATAGAAATTCCAGCCTTTCAAAAATGGTAATTGTGATAAAATTTGGGTGTGCGCCTCCCTATCCTGTGTATCACTGTTGACGCGCTGAGACTTTAAGACCTGTAGCTGTGGGCAGAAGAAAATGCGGAGGTCTCACTGGCGGTAAGCCTGCCGCCGCGCTGTCTGAGATCTACTTAAGCCGCCGTACGTGAAATACGTGGCGGACGTGGCCTCCCAAAATAACGTAGGGACAAATCGCACGTGCGGCGGGTTGTGCTCTTACATTAAGGAGCAGGTTTTTTTCCTCCACAATCCTCCTTCTAGGAGGAAGTTCCACGCTCAGAGCTTTTTTCCAAGAACAACTTCGCTATGGAATGAGCTTCCACGGACCTGCTTTACCATGGGATACAATCTACAACTGTTTAAGTCAAGGGTTAACACACATCTTTCTTCACTATACAGTATTGTAACCCAAAACGTCTAAGTGGCTCCAACAGCCTTGTTTTGCGGTGAACTTTAAGTAAAAATTAAAAAAAAAGGTGAAGATGCCGCCAGATATACTAGTAAACTTTGATAAAGAAAACGTTACAAAATAGCGGTGGCTACTGATAAAACCGGATGTTGGACCGATTCGAAAACGAACAGATCATATTGACAGGCGTTCACGTGTTTTGGAGCTTCCATGTCCAAGAAAAGAACAAGAGCGAAGTTGAGGGGAGTTGATAGTTACTTTTACCAAGCTTCTACGGTCAAACTTGGTCTAAAAGCCCTTAGTACAAAGTAGAAAGCAAGATGAACACGCCTTAAAAACTCAAAAACAATCGGAGCCTAACCTCTGCTTGGAGAGTAGAAGAATCTAAGACACACAGACTACAGGAAGCGCAATCAAATTCCAAAAAGAAAACAGACGTAAAACAAACTAAGTCACACCCTACATCTGCTCGGAGATTACAGGCCCGTATCCTGTCAACATCCTAGCGAACGTTGCCCCCGCTTGCGTAACCGAAGCAATCGAAGACTTTCAATTTGATTCTCATCGAATCTTGAAGAAAATTTGCATCTCTACGCAGAAGAATCCGAAAAGTTAATCACTACTTTTCCTACAAAGACCAAGCCATGCTAATCCTCACAGCAAACCGTATATCATAGTCTGTCAACCACCTAAATCACGAAACCCCATCACTGACTGTCAATTATTAGTTATCATCTTCTTCTTCTTTTTCTATTTGCTTTTAGGACAGACGAGGACAATGTGGCACTGCACTCAAGATTCGTGACTTATATATTACGGTACAGACAGAAGGTAAAGGTAGTCTTTTCTTTTACCTTCCCAACCGAAGTCAGGTTCCCATTTTTACACCTGGGTGAAGTGTTAAGTGCCTTTCCCAAGAGCACAACGTCGGGGGCACGGTGGGGATCGAACTCAGGACCTCCAGATTCCGAGCCGAACGCTCAACCAGTTACGCCACGCCCGACGCCAGTTATCATCTTCAATTCACGAAGAACCAACAACGTATCCGTCTTAGCTTCATAGTTGTGTATACAGTACCTTCCCCTGCAAGTCGTCCTCGGATGAACCTTGCTCTGCACTGAAAAGCCGCTCATAATCATTTTTTTCCACAGGCGGCAAAGCCTACCCGGGGAAATCCCATCCACGTAAAGCTTACCGACACCCCAGGGTATCCATTATCTCTTACAATAGTAGTCAGGAGGAGCAAGGAGGTTCTTTTTAGGTCTTTTTAACCGCCTTGGGAGGAGATATAGTAGTTTTGCCCTGGGGATGCGTCAGAAGGACTGCTGAAAAGTTGACAGGTTAATTCCGCTTGGTTGTGTAACATACAGATCGTAATTATTCAGGTACTCCAAGCTATGATAGTTTTGTGAAGTCTTCTTTACAATACTGAAATGTGCGTGCGTGTGTCTGTGTGTGTGTGTGTGTGTTTGTACGTGTGTATCTGTGTGTGCGTGTGTTTGTACGTGTGTATGTGTGTGTGTATGTATGTATGTATGTGTGTTTGTATGTGCTTGTTTCTGTGTGAGTGACAGCGTGTGTGTGTCTGTGTGTGTGTGTATGTGTGTGAGGGTGTGTGTGTGTGTATGTGCGTGTGTGTGTGTGTGTGTGTGCGCGCGCATATGTGTGTATGTTTGTGTGTGCGCGCGTGTGTGTGTGTATGAACTCCGTGAGTTAAAACAAATCTCCCAGCATCTGCTTGGAGGCTGCTCCCTCTCACCAAGAATACATTGTCCTCACCGCGAGTTCATGATGGCTAGTCATGCCGGTCACGTGACGTTTCACTCGAACCGTGAAGAAGATCAAGGACGTCTTATAAAACGTCCTTCAGAAGATGCAGAACCGATCAGACAACCCGTCGGGAATACAGAGCGGAGGGAAATACCCCGGGCCCATCATTCATGGTCGGTGCGGTTTTAATTGGCCTGGGGAATCATCCGTCAGAGTTTGATCTACAGCTAGTTCTGTGCGATCTTTTTCACGGGTTCAATGTACTTTCTGTTATGAAGGACAGAGAGAGGGAGGGAGGGAGAAAGAGACACAGATAGAGAAAGGCATTGAGAGAGATAGAGAGAGAGAGACAGAGAAAGAGAGACAGAAAGAGACAGAGAGAGAGACAGAGACGGAGAGAGAGGCAGAGAGAGAGAGAAAGAGAGAGACAGAGAAAGAGAGAGACAGAGAAAGAGACAGAAAGAGACAGAGACAGAGAGTGAGAGTGGAGAGAGAGAAACAAAGAGAGAGAGAGAGATCGAAAGAGGCAGCGGGAGAAGGAAAAGACGGCAGAGAAACCGAGGGAGGCAGAGAGAGAGGGAGACACGCATCCTTCAATTTCTGTGCGGTTTTGATTGGCCTGTAGAATCATCAGTCAGAGTTTGATCTACAGCTAGTTCTCACGGTGCGATCTTTTTCACGGGTTCAGTGTACTTTCTGTTATGAAGGACAGAGAGAGACGGATCCTTCAAGTTCCGTGCGGTTTTAATTGGCATGTGGAATCATTCGTCAGAGTTTGATCTGGTCGAGGGCGATCGTTTTCATTTAAAGGAAATTGTCATGGGATTACTAAGCGGGTTCAATGTACTTTCTGTTATGAAGGACATATCTAGAGAGAGAGAGAGATCGACAGGGGCAGAGACACACTCACAGAGAGACGCATCTTTTATGTTCTGTGCGGTTTTAATTGGCCTGTGGAATTATCTGTCAGAGTTTGATCTGGTCGAGTGCGATAAAGAAATATTCGCGGAATTACTTCACGGGTTCAATACTCTTTCTGAAACAGATTGAGAGAGAAAGAAAGGCTGAGAGAGAAAGACGGAGAGGGAAGGTGTGTGTGTGTGTGTGTGTGTGTGTGTGTGTGTGTGTGTGTGTGTGTGTTTGTGTGTGTGTGTGTGTGTGTGTGTGTGTGTGTGTGTGTGTGTGTGTGTGTGTGTGTGTGTGTGTGTGTGTGTGTGTGTGTGTGTGTGAGGGAGAGAGAGAGAGAGGGAGACAGCGAGGGAGAGTAACTGAGAGGCAGAGACAGGGGATGGAGAAACCAAGGGAGGCAGACAGACAGAGGGACGGATCTGTCAAGTTCTGTGTGGTTTTAATGGGAATTTTTCGTCAAAGTTTCATGAAAGCGAGAGCGATATTTTTTTCATTTAAAAGAAATATTCGTGAAATTACTTTCTGTTTTAAAGGAGGGAGAGAGAGAGGCAGATCGAAAGAAGCAGCGAGAGGCCACCAATTTTGTGTCCTTATATCCCCCTCACATTAGGCGAAAATCCATCGGACGACGAGTCTGCGAGCTCTAAATTACGAGGAGGCATGACCATGATGCCGACGAAGAAATGGCAGAGTTCCCCCTTCCCGTCAGGGTCATGCCTCCTCGTAATCTAGAGCTCGCAGACTCGTCGTCCGATCGATTTTGCCTAATGTGAGGGGGGTATAAGGAAAGTAACTTTACGCGACTTACCTAAAAATGGGTACGCGACTTCGGTTGTGGAGGTAACAGGTACTGGAAGGAGGAGGATGGTGCCTTAGACACAGTGAATGATAGATAAACCACTGCCCCTACGGCGTTTTACACTTTAGTCGGGACAGTACTTGGACGGGAGACCACCGAGGAAGACTGGGTGCTGTAGCCGTGTCATATCAAAAAGACTCTTAAAAATGGTACATACTTCTTCCTCTGCTAAGAGGAAGAGTATAGAAGCTAAGCACACTACACTAGCCCCTTGCTGTAGTGCTTGCACCTATGTCTATGTGTGGCCACAGGGCTTAGAAGCAGAGATGGGCGCCGGGCCCGATGCATCTTCTGATCAGGTAGGTTGACCTCCTTGTTTTGATGTATGAGCAACTTTGAGAAATACAATACTAGAAAAAAAAAAACGGAAGTAAAAGATTTTTACAAACAGTACACCAGCTAGAAATCTTGGCCGAAGACAGACGAAGATGGAAAACTTATGTTGATGGCATTGCTGCCCCTACGGCCGGTGAGGCTATGGGACCGGTGACGTAAGGTGAGGTGTAAAAGATTGAGAATAATGCTTGTTACATCTGCTTGGAGATACGCTTGGAGATGAGCCAGAGCCCTTGAGCGTGATACATGCGTGACCATGACGTCACACTGCGCGTGGTTCAGAATAGCTGAAACATCCAAGAGGGTCTGCATGGGGGATTCAGGATGACCGGTAACGTTCTTCAAGGGTTTTGGTAGAAACGAGTTCATTTGATTGCTCTAGCTCTATTGCATTCATGATAAACGATTAGTTATTTAATAAATATCGTACTTTGTACAACTTCAGTGTGACAAATAACGCTTCACAAGTAGTTATAATTTATTTATTTATTAAAAAAATCCACAATGCTTAACGTTGAAGTCGAGCGGGACTGGCTACGAAAAACGGCGAATTGTAACATGCAGACCCTCAAACATCCCAGCCGGGGTGAACTGAGGTAAACGTCCGCAGGCGACTTTATCGTCATGGCGACGAACCTATAAATATTGTAGCGCTTCGATTTTTATTGCTGACGTCTTTTGAAGGGCGGAGAGGGCGAGAAGTCTATGTTATACGCATGGGGCTGCTGAATGGGTAGAAGATTTTGGATAAAATGCAAGTTTATTTTGTCAGAAGAGTTAGACGCCTATCCCTTCCGCTGAATTCATGAAACATTGCAGACATATAGAGTACTGAAATTTGAATTTTTACCTTCACCAGGAAGGTTGTTTTAAATATTCTATCAGCGATGGTGCCCGGCTATAGAAAAACTGTCCGTTCCTCTGACAAAAATAAGTTCGTTCGTTTGTTTGTTTGTTTCCATTGCGTACCCTGTGAATCGGCTTTTGGCGTAAAACACAGGGTTTGTACTGAGGAGCATCAGCTGCATATCCGGGCAGATTTATTTGGTCCACTCACTCCGTGAAGGATTGCACCGAAGATGAGATAGGCGCCGCCAGGGGACTGAAATGCCTATTGATACAGCACAACATGTTGTGCTGCCCCTACGGCTGATTAGTCAGCTATAGGATGATGATGATAATGATGATGATCGGAAAGGAACCCTACTCTTATTGATAAGTGTGGTGGGTTCTTTAACGTGCTCGAAGTGTAGCTCTCCTGAAAGAGAAACACTGGACCTCCGCTTGACGTCCTATCCAAGAGACTTCCCTCACCTAAGCTCACCTGACTCATTTTCACCGGAGTTAGGTGGGGAAAGTCGTGTAAAGTGCCTTTTCTAAGGGCACAGCGTCGGTGTGATATAAACGAACATTCCCTGCAACCCATGGAGCCTGTTAGGGACTATGTCTGTCCCATGGAGCCTGTTAGGGACTATATCTATCCCATGGAGCCTGTTAGAGACTATGTCTATCCCATTGAGCCTGTTAGAGACTATGTGTGTCCCATGGAGCCTGTTAGAGACTATGTCTATCCCAAGGAGCCTGTTAGAGACTATGTGTGTCCCATGGAGCCTGTTAGAGACTATGTGTGTCCCATGGAGCCTGTTAGAGACTATGTGTGTCCCATGGAGCCTGTTAGAGACTATGTGTGTCCCATGGAGCCTGTTAGAGACTATGTGTGTCCCATGGAGCCTG